>JAVTVY010015551.1:0-60813 GCA_036873755.1 Hanleya hanleyi
ACCCACCACCTCCATCCCACCACCACCAACCACAGCCGCCATCTTAAACCCACCACCTCCATCCCACCACCACCAACCACACGCATGCGCACACCGCCACAATACCGCCACATTTTTTTCGCTGTGACGTCACAAAAGGTTCTGCGCATGCGCAGTGAAGCGCTGTTGGCTCGAAATGCTTGATGTATACTACTTATCCATGATGTTTTGTTGCTTGGATTATGGAAATAGGCTCAATATGACCGCAACACGATAAATTATCCAGGTAGAAAGATCCTCTTGTTTTCTCATTTCAGAGTTGTTATTTATTCCGAGGAATTCAGAACTGATATATAGCTACCACAAATTTACTTTTTGCCAGTCAGTAGAGCAGCTGAAACCTATACAGTTTCTCGACTGATTTAAGAGCATGATCGACGTCATTTTGTTTAAGCTTTCTAAATTCTAATTATGTCGTATCTCCGGCCTTTTGAAGATGAAAGGCGAAGCCTCTGGTGTGCCTATTCGGGTAGAACGATCTTAACCGATGGATAGCAAATGCTGAGCCTTGTGATGGGTGTTTTTGTTCGTGAAATGGCTGCAAGTTGTCAGAAGGTATTATCAGTGGGGGATACTAGTGTTATTTTTGGAATCAAATCTTCCCGTTCTCTTGAAATGCGCTCAAGGGCAAACGCGATGGCCCAAAGGTGTGGTAAGGGTGAAGAAGCGTATACTCAGATACCAGCACATGAGATATAAGTAATATAGAACTCAATCAAGAGTTTTTAAAGCTTTTATGCAAAAGAAACAAATTATATCTCATAGGTGGCGCCACCGCTCAAAAACGGTCGTCTGCTTCCAGCAAATGGTGATGCTTTTCATCTTCTCTCACCTGTTTTCAGTGGAATTTTACGAGGCGAATGTCTGAGCACTTCTAAGCCCCCCAGCACTAATCATATTTGCCTATTATCTCTATCAGTCAAAGGCAGAAACGCATCTCTGAGCTATTTTTGGAGTTGCCGAGAGAGGGCGACCGCAGTGGTTCCGGAGGTTACGGTGCTCGGTTTGAGTTCAATCTCGCATTTCACCGAGAGGATAATCTTCAGTAAGCTCAATGTTACACAGCTGACTTTCCTTATCGTGAAAAATACATTCAGAGTTTTGTATGTTTAAATATCTATGTATCGTGATGGATCTAAAAGCGAAAATCGGCAGGCGTTCTTGAATTTCACAACGTTGGAGCCCTGTACATGTTGTATCTGTACGGTAGGCCTACCTGATTTTCGGCTAAGGCCGTAGTGCAGGAAATGGCTTCGTGTGGCGAGGCGTCATAAGTGAGATACTAGTGATTTATGCTTCTTGTTTGTAGGACGTATACTGGAGTGTGTTTTCAACAAGCGTACCTTGCATACCTACAATAGAAGATACATTGGAGCAGCTCCGTGAAACATCAGTATCCTGGCGGTGTACATACAGATACACTCAGAGAGACTTACGGTTTGCCTCTGGGTTTTTTCTCGTCTCTTGCCAACGCTGTTCAGAGAATGTGTTAGTTTATTCTGCGGCATTTGCCGCGAGATATGATAATTATTTTGTTCGTCCACAAAATCATTGTATGTTTATGATATAGACATTGGAGATATCTTTTGCAACACGAAAACCTTGGGAAATCTTGGATATGTTGGCTGCTGTATACGCTGCAGAGTATATATTTCCCATGCAAAGTCTAACATAATTGTGTTAGCCTGAAATATCATGTATTACATTTTGCGACAGAGCGACGCAATCGGGCGAGCTTACGCATCTTCCTCGGCATTCTTCTGGGTCTGGTGACAGGCAAATCTACAATGATGAGCAGTGTGGCCTATAGCTTCATGACGATGGAAAATAAAGCGAACCAACACGACACCGTTGTCGAGGTTCCAATGGGGTCCCCCGAGCTCAGATCCAGCCGCTACAGGCGGAGAGACAGCAGACGTGAAAGTCGAAAGAGACGCTCCGCGCAGTGCAAAGAAGTACATGTACCGGCGGTAAGTGAAACTCGCATGCTATTGGTGCTTATTAACTAATTACATGCACATTTTCTCCCAAGGTTAACTGCAATACTGCTCGGGTTGATTAACCAACCAGGCAGAATACAGATAATATGCCGAACCCATCCGCCCTTAAGAACACATCCAGTCTACCTTAAAGAATAATGAATAGAGCTTATTAGGAAGTAATGGATATGAATTGAGCCAGGTGGTATTCAAGTGTATTTTGTATCTAAGTATGCTATTTGACGCTGGAGTTACATGCGATTCTCCAAAAACTGCACAGGCATAATATGTCCTAGCATGAATGTACAGTTAGTATATAGAGGTGTTAATTGGCCACAAAGCTTGCACAGGATAGAATTATGTGTATTGATATTTCGAAGCTGGTTTATATCGCATGGACAGGAAAATGGTGTTGATCAACACCAAGAAATGGTGTCGAATACACCATATCTTCTCAACACCATCTCCCCAACACCTTTTATTGGTGTTGATCAACACCATTAATTGATGTTGCGCCAGTATTAACACTTACCAGATAACCTCAAAATATGGGGGTTGACCAATATCATTATTTGGTGTTGAACTGGCAATTTTTTTGGTGTTGACATTGGTGAACATCATTTCTCAACACCACTTTATAGTGTTGACCAGCCCTCAACACCAAAAGAGCACGATGGGCCAACATCATTTTCCGTCCATGTGAAGTGCATGGTTGGAATGAAATAAAACAGAATTCAAAATCATATCAATCACGAAGAAGAATTAACCTGGAGTAAAGAATACACTTGCTAGTTTTCTTGGATATCAGCTTGTATGCTGTACAATATGGCGGATATCTATGGCACAAAAGATGGCCGAAAAGAATTCAAGATGGCGTCTGCTTCTTCGACTGCGTCAATCGGTCTTTGATAATTAATATTTTAGCTCCTCATGAAGCAAACTTATCGACGTATTTACCGAATCACTGTTATAAACTTTTCCATGTATCCATTGATCAGGGTCTACAGATATGGAATGGTGATAGGATTTAATAATGGGAATCGTCATAATATATTAAATTGCGGTTGAAAAGGTATAGATCCACGAATGCTTCAAATTCATTCAGGACATCGACCAGAACTGTCCAGATAGTGAAGGATTGGGAATCTTATTATACGTTCGTGAATTCCGGCAAAAACGTCATGCGTGAATTGCCTAATCTTACAACAGTTCATATCCTATGTGCGCTAATATGTGAGATGTTTGCAAAATTCCTATAGGATTTATGCATTATTTAAACGATGATATATGGTCATTTAAGGATGTCCGCTGGTGGTTTTTGGCTTTGACAGCCATTTTGCCTGTTTTTCCTATTGGGTTATCTCCTTTTCCTAGGTTAAGAGATAGGGATTTCCTTTGAAGCGCTAGCCTTCTAGCCGAGAATTTCGCACAGCAACATCCATACAATTTGATGAATTTTGATAGACATTGTGATTATCTGCAAACAGTTAGAATATAACAAAAAGATAAATACTATTTATATGAATTTTACGTGAATATGCTTCAAAACTAGGGCTATTCCCTATGATTGCTGGGTTATCAAATTGAGCAAGGGTCAGTCCACTTAACGTTGCCTTCAGCTAAAAAATGCACACCAACCTTTTTTTCTTTGTTTTTTTTCTTCTCATATTACAGTGCCACAATTATGAATGCGACAACACACATTATTCAAAAAGTTAATTACTTTGATTTACCACCAGCGGACATCCTTAAACGATTGTATTCTTGAAAGGGACAATTGGGGTTTCGATAAACAATTCTGGTAATTTATGAAAATATCATTCATGTAGAAACTTATTTCATGATATTCTGAATACCATCCTTCAAAATTCTCAGTATGGACCTTTGCTGTAGAATTTTCTTCACGGGATTTAGAATAAATAGCCAAAACTTGCTAAACTGTAGACATCTTCACTTTAGTTGACCGTGCCTTTGGAAAAAAATATATACATTATCGCTGCAAAAACGCAGACACGCATGTCAATAATGTGTATTGCTGATATACATCGATGTGTACTATAGGTGCATTTATTTTCACACAAGTGTATCGCTGGTACACATCAATATGTACTAGATGCATGTACGCAATGTGTATCGTTGGTACAAATCGAAGTGTACTAGAATCAGTTATTCTTAATTGTGTGTATCTCCGGCACACATCGATTTGTATGTACATTTTACACAATGTATCTCTGGTACATTGTCGTTTTATATAGCATGTATTCAATCGCTTTTCCTTTTTCAGTTATTGAAACACGATTTGAAACTTTATTCGCTCGGCATCTATATATAAAGTGCAAGTTTATGTATCTGGGTTCAAACAGTGTGTACTTTCCGAAATCCGATCATGTGATGAACTTTTGTTCGTGGCATACACGGATGACCATTGCCTATCGTGGCATGATCGGTCCCTCCATATATCCATCCGCCATCCTCGCTAACACAAGGCTTGCGGATAGGACGACTTGCGTTCTTGGAAAATGTGACAATAAATCACATCTAATCAACAAGAGAGACACACACGATTTGTTTTTGACCAATGAGATCACCTGTTTTATGCGACCGTGATAGGCGATCGCATGGCAATATCCTACGTTCACTGGGTTAGACAACATCTTGTGATAATGTTTCTCTTCTCACTGTTCCAAATTTAGGTCGAAGGAACAAGTTATATTTAAGAAATAAACACCGAGGAAGAGGTTTCAAATTTCCCAGATAAACACCAGTTTGCATGCACGAGTCCAGCAGTTTAGACCCGAGGCCGCTGGCCGGGGGTCTAAACTGCTGGACGAGTGTCAACTGGCGTTTATCTCGGAAATTTGAAACCGATTTCCGAGGTCTTTATTTCGATTCGGACATGCACACTAGAATATTTATTACGAAATTCTATTAAATTAGCTAAAATATGTTGTTGTATTCCTTCCACATTGATCAAAACAATTTTTGAATGGGGCGTCACATACCAGCTGATCAGTGCGAACATTGTTGCAAACTGCGGGAAAGTATACATTTCGCGCGTGCTCACTATAGTTATCCCCACCAGCCGACAACGTCAAAGCACTGCAGGTGTTCTCCGGTGTTTATCGAGAATTCAACACCACTTTCGGTACAATGCTATAACATTGAGACGGACTGGAGGTATGTTCGAATTCCCATTAACGACCACATTAGTATAATTTTGAATAGTTAATTACCTATATCTCATGGATATAACTGATTTTGGTTTCTAAATTCATTGAAGCTTGAGACACAGAAAACTAAGAAAAAAAAATTGGGATAGAGCATGCCGATTTTTTTCTATAACCCCCTATAGTAGTTCTCGGGTAACCCCCATTTTGACAGCGTGGCCGGGTGCGATTTTGAAATGATAGGGGTCATTTCCAAAATAGTGTGGAAAATCAAGGAAATACAGCTGATTAATTACGAAAGCATTTTCAAATAGTGAGATAGCTGGAATATTGCTGAACGCGACGTTAAACCATAATTCTTTCTCTCTCTCTCAAATTTTGAGAACACCAGCTGCCGTGGTCTGCTATTTAATCAGTTCACTTTCAATATCAACCAATTAGGTGGCATATTGATATTTAGTCCGTCTACCCACTCTACAATCTGATTGGCTGAAACAGAGAAACTGGTACCCTATGCCCATATCTGATTGGCTGAAACAGAGAAACTTGTACCCTATGCCTATACGGTGTATGTGGGTGGAAAGCGATTTGCTATCCAAAATGGTCACCAAGAAATCTCCTTGGGCTGAAGAAGAAACCTCAAGGTTGTGAAGCACTATAGAACTCGTCTATTAAGCCAGGGCTTGTTTCCTGTTACGCTGTTGCGTCTGGGCAGTTCATACCTACATGTTTGCGAAGCCCTCGTTCTACAGACCCCTATTATCTCCAACAATTCGTGTCATAACTCTTGGGAACAGTTCTCTGACATATCCCCCGATATGTAGACAATATATTACTCCTGATGGGTTTGTTGCGGTAAATGATCGGACGTTTCTGCCATGTGTATCGTTAATTCTACTCAATAAAGCGCATCTCCCTTGGCTCTCCGCTACTCGCTCTTATGCGCCTTGCAGTTCGTGTTGTATCCAACCGCATTCAGCAAGGTATATTTATCATTAGCGCACGTCTGGGGAAGTTGAATATTCTACACAGTTCGTGACAGTGGAACATCTTGGCCGTACTCCATATTTCCTATATGGATAATAATACTAGCTTTAATGATAGCTCCTGCTGGCGTAGGGAATGGAAATCTTGTCTAGAAATAGTTTGGAGTGAAGAGAGACAGAATAACTTGATGTCCACAAAATATCTAGTGACTGAGTCTGATATCAATATTAAGATCTGGTCCACTGTCTCACCTCAATTTGATCCACTGTCTCATCTCAATCTATCCACTGTCTCATCTCAATCTGATCCGCTGTCTCATCTCAATCTCTTCCATTTTCTCGGCTCAATCTGATCCACTGTCTCCGCTCAATCTGATCCATTGTCCCATCTCAATTTGCTCCAATGTCTGATCTCAATCTAAACCATTGTCTCAACTAAATCTGATCCCCTGTATCGGCTCAATCTCATCCACTGTCTCCTCTCAATCTGATCCACTGTCTCATATCAATCTGATCCACTGTCTTCTCTCAATCTAATCCACCGTCTCATCTCAATCCGATCCACTACCTCATCTCAATCTGATCCACTGTCTCATCCCAATCTGATCTACTGTCTCATCTCAATCTGATCCCCTGTCTCATCTCAATTTGATCCCCTGTTTCATCTCAATCTGATCCACTGTCTCCTCTCAATCTGATCCACTGTCTTATCTCAATCTGATCCACTGTCTCATCTCGATCTGATCCACTGTCTCATCTCGATCTGATCCACTGTCTCTTCTCAATCTGATCCACTGTCTCATCTCAATCTATCCACTGTCTCATCTCAATCTGATCCGCTGTCTCATCTCAATCTCTTCCATTTTCTCGGCTCAATCTGATCCACTGTCTCCGCTCAATCTGATCCATTGTCCCATCTCAATTTGCTCCAATGTCTGATCTCGATCTAAACCATTGTCTCAACTAAATCTGATCCCCTGTATCGGCTCAATCTCATCCACTGTCTCCTCTCAATCTGATCCACTGTCTCATATCAATCTGATCCACTGTCTTCTCTCAATCTAATCCACCGTCTCATCTCAATCCGATCCACTACCTCATCTCAATCTGATCCACTGTCTCATCCCAATCTGATCTACTGTCTCATCTCAATCTGATCCACTGTCTCATCTCAATCTGATCCACTATTTCATCTCAATCTGATTCACTGTCTCCTCTTCATCTGATCCACTGTCTCATCTCAATCTGATCCCCTGTCTCATCTCAATCTGATCCCCTGTTTCATCTCAATCTGATCCCCTGTCTCATCTCAATCTGATCCACTGTCTCCTCTCAATCTGATCCACTGTCTTATCTCAATCTGATCCACTGTCTCATCTCGATCTGATCCACTGTCTTATCTCGATCTGATCCACTGTTTCATCTCAATGTGATCCACTGTTTCATCTCAACCTGATCCACTGTCTCTTCTCAATCTGATCCACTGTCTCATCTCGATCTGTTCCATTGTCTCCTCTCAATCTGATCCACTGTCTCATCTCAATCTGATCCACTGTCTCTTCTCAATCTGATCCACTGTCTCATCTCAATCTGGTCCCCTGTCCCATCTCAATCTGATCTACTGTCTTTTCTCAATCTGATCCATTGTTTCATCTCAATATGATCCATTGTTTCATCTCAATCTGATCCACTGTTTCATCTCAATCTGATCCATTGTCTCTTCTCAATCTGATCCAACGTCTCATCTCAATCTGATCCACTGTCTCTTCTCAATCTAATCCACTGTCTCATATCAGTCTGATCCACTGTCTCATATCAATCTGATCCACTGTCTCATCTCAATCTGATTCACAGTCTCCTCTCAATCTGAACTACTGACTCTTCTCCATTTGATCCACTGTCTCATCTCAATCTGATCCACTGTCTCATTCCAATCTGATTCACTGTCTCATCCCAATCTGATCCACTGTCTCATCTCAATCTGATCCACTGTCTCATATCAATCTGATCCAGTCTCCTCTCAATCTGATCCACTGTCTCATCCCAATCTGATCCACTGTCTCATCCCAATCTGATCCACTATGTCCTCTCAATCTGATCCACTGTCTCCTCTCAATCTGATTCACCGTCTCATCCCAATCTGATCCACTGTCTCATCTCAATCTGATCCACTGTCTCATCCCAATCTGATCCACTGTCTCATCCCAATCTGATCCGCTGTCTCATCCCAATCTGATCCGCTGTCTCATCCCAATCTGATCCACTGTCTCATCCCAATCTGATCCACTGTCTCATCCCAATCTGATCCACTGTCTCATCCCAATCTGATCCACTGTCTCATCCTAATCTGATCCACTGTCGCATATCAATCGATTGTAATCAACCTCACAGAAGCTCTATGATTGGATGGATTTTTGTCTAGTTTTTTGCCTAAGCTAATGAAAATCCCGGATTTATATTTGAAAATTTGAATTGCACGTGACTGAAATTTTTTCTACCTTTTATGGGTTTTCCAGAAAAATCGAAGCAAGTTTAGAGGGCATTGCGAGGGTTTAAATTTTCACTACATAAATATCATATGCCTTGGAGTAAATGACACAAGCATTCCTCTTTGAGAAGATATATAGATATAAGAGGGTTTGCATTTAAAATTAACACTGGCACATTACAGAAGAAAATGTATAGATATAAAAGGCTACACTAAAAATTATATTCTACTATTGGTGGTCAAAGAGGGGACCTCATCGTTTATTTCCGGCTGAACCGATTAACTGTAGAGTGCACCCAATAGCAACATGTAGTTGTTATGACACCTACTGCCACTGTAATAGACTTTCATCCCACATCTGTAGCGAATTATGCTCTTGTAATTTGCCAGTATTAATTAGTTTTCCTGATATAATACGTGGGTGTTTGACATTAATGCTGTTGAATATTGCGATATCAGTGCAAGATTTATCATGGCGCGTGTCATTTGGATCCTGAATGTCATCTGCTGAAAGTTATATACGACAGGATCCGATATCGAACTCTTCAGCCGCGAATGGCGCGAATCGACCACACTGTCCATGTGATGTTACGCTGAGGTCAGGCAACGAACCATCTCGTTACATGGGCAGTCCTGGATTGTTTTATTCGCGGCATTTTCCAGGCGATGCCTTGCGTTTGCAAATGCTTATTGAACTCCGAGGCGATACTATCTTCACCTTGTCTGGATGTTCAGTATTTTGAAAGCCACTATGATACATATTTTCCATTTTTTTACGGTATTGTCCACGTTAAAGCATTGCCCGGTGCCAAACATTGGCTCGACGCCACGTGGGTAATAACTGCGTTTTTCGCGCCTTTCATGGCTAGAGAGTTCGACGTCGGAACTGTCCTATTGAATCCCATCCAATCTCAGCAAACTGAGATATAATATCACGGGATGTTATATCTCAGGTCAGCGCTATATAAATCCTGTGCGAATTTCAAAGTACATCTGTTAGCCAATCGGGGAGAAACAATTTTAAAATAACGCCCCTTGTAATTACACACATGGGCTCGTGGACCAAAATAGTAAACAATATAGTGAAACAGTATACAAATAAGGTATCATGTCTTGACACGATTAATTTTCGTGGTAAACGTTCTTCTTTTGAAAGTTTAAAGGATTGCTCCCGCCGAATAGTCTGTCTCTTGTCGGGCGACTGGGAATATCAAAAGACCGTCTCGCGGAGAGAATCTAAATATCCGTGAACGAAATGCTTATTAATTTCAAATTGAATAGGCAAAATTGTCGTGATTGGCTTATTATTTAATCTCTGAGAATATCGGCAAACTGCTCTCAAGAATTTTTCACAGCGTTATCACTAGTTGTGTATCTGTGTCAACTACAAAATACAGATGTTCAAATATCATGAAATCTGAAATCGCCTAGGTAACACGACATAAATTTAATTACCTAACCTATATAACGCGGCTACGTGCGAAGTCTTGTATATGTAACCGGATACACCAAATTTAAGCTCTATCATCTTCCTCTTCCGGTTGTGCAAGTCAAGTGATCCCACGTGGGCAATCAAATTGATGTCGCTTTTTATAGGCCATAAAATACTTCACTATAATTGAACACCTGCCAGTTAGCTGCCATGGATGCACAAGTAAATGCCAGATGTTCAAATATCATGATATCTGACATCGCCTGTGTAACACGACATCAATTTAATTGCAAACGCAGGATCGCTTGACTGAAGCGCCTAGGTGCTTAATCCTGTATGTAACTTTACACCAAAATAAAGCTGTATCATCTCCCTCCTTCGGCTGCAAATAGGTCGCAAAGGATTGTGTCGGCTCCAGTTATAATTTGTATTGGCCCTATACGATGCGACTTGCGTTTGCGTCGCAGAGCCTATATCATAACTGACGACGAAAGAATTGCTTGTTCTGGTTGATTTCGGCTGTGCTGGTCCAGTGAACTGTGTTTGCAATTAAATTGATACCATCCATGGGTCTTTCACCAGAAACAAATTATATTGTTAGCTTACAGTCCCTTGTTTTAGGAGCGATGACCCTATATATTTCTTTTCGGGAGGATCATACAGACTTTCATCCGGTCGAACTGAGCGCAATCGGGGCATTTGTACTAATGTGTTGCGAAGAAGGAAAGTTTTTTTTTCTAACGTTCGATGTTTCGAAATGTGATTACGTAATATAGTATATACCATTCATGCATTCGCCCATCCATCAACTTGAATCCAATGTTTCATTGTCAATCGAATAAACACCATGGGTTGAATAACGGAAGATGTATTGGGATCCAATGGTTTGAAGTCCTTTCATCTTGCCCTATGCGGCAGTAGAAGCAAACCGCATTATCAATCGGGGAGCTGGGAACGCGACGTTATGAAATTATCAGACACCCAAATGAGCAATAAATATGACATGCCCAACACGCAAATGTCATTGCATGGCTCAAATAACGAGATAAGTGGATTATAGCTCATCTCGGTTTATTTATTATAAATTCGTTATTGTTGTCGGTCCTATTGATTTTTTCATAACGCAACATGATCATGATGCAACGTCATATGTGGTTTCATTAATGAATGTGTAGCGAGGGATCGCGACGAGGTTGAAATGCTACCGTATATGAGAAAAAATGCTCAATTGGAATGCAATACAGTCTTTTGTTGAAAAACATCTGGAATAATTCCAGGCATTGAGACTAATAATGATCATCGAATAATAGCGTTTTGTGTAAACTCCCACTTTAACGCTGGTCTGGGTTTTTGGGGACCTGTCCCGGCCGGTGGGGGAGGGGGAGCATTTCGGCCCTCCTAAACATTTTTTTATCCCCTGAGGTTGGGGGCTGAAATTTTCCGCACTATACCCTTGGGTCAGGCCCTACTACAAAATATAAAACAGAAATCCAAGATAGCCGCTTCGAGGTCGTCCCAGTGACGTAATTTTCAAAAAAGGCATGTTTTGGTCGATTCTCGGTCAGATTTTTTGAAGTTTTTTATTTTTATGTTTTCTTCGAAGAATTGCATGATATATTATTAAATAATAATGTGATTTGAAATAAAATAGTTCTCGCCCAGTTTTTGAAAAGCTGGAATTTTGAAGAGGACTCAAAATGACCACAGTATGATAAACTACAAAGTCAAGGAGTGTCAACTTTTAATTTTGTTTGCGTTCCGGCGATATATTAGAAAGTTTGGGATTACCTTTATATTAAACCAATAAAGGCTCTAAAAGAGGTTCTTCCTAAAAACATATATACCTGTTGTGTTTATTATCGTGTTACCGACGTAACAATACCTGTGTTGAATGATAGCCAAAAAGAACCATTTCAGAGAGTCCTTTATTGAAATTTGGAACTCATGTGGAACCAATGTCTCTGAGATTGTTCAGCCATACCTCATGAGTACGGTTGAATTGTATCCCTGTCGAATCCAAAACGTACACATATTGCCAGCTCTGTATTGTGTGGTGGCTGCTAGAAACTTCGATCCGGAGAACTCGTAATAGCTGTTTCATGCTCTCATTGTTCGCCAAACGCAAAATAAACTGGGCAGGAACGTGTGTCACCTACAGTTCCCCTCATAACACTTCATATGCTTTTTGATGAGGAATCTCTTCTTCTACGATCGCTTGAGAGTGGATCATGAATACTGACATGAACCGAGTTCACCCAAAAATCTTTTATTGTACCGGTACGTGTTCGTCTTCCCTGTGCTTGACATGTATATGCATTTCATTGTTTAATAACATATAAGTAATAATATACGTGGTAAAACTAGGAGCAACAAACAAGTACTATAACATACGCCTTGAGCACTAAGACAGATCCCGATAAAATATATGCATTCCGAATAAATATAGCCACACCATATGGTTCTACAACAACTCCAGTATATTCATAGAAGGGTCATGTTTCTATTATTGTCTACTCATCGGGGAATTAGGTTTCTGTAAGATCGCTTCCCATTCGGTATTCGGAAATAGCAGGTTATTTCTACCAGATCTAAAATATATCTCCCACGCCTCACATGGCAACCAGTATGTCGCAAATCATCCCCGAGTGTATCAAATTGAATAAATATTAACCTTTGCTATGTTAACTGTCTGACGGTCCGGTTTGCCATTCTCGTGGCATCATTTCTTCCCGGTTCAAATATTTATGAATAAAGATGATAATATATTTTTGTTTAACCCTATCTGGCCTAGTGGGGGGGGGGGGAGCATTATGGCCCCCCCTACCAAACTTTCTGCGCTATATCCGGAACGACGAAAACTGGAGGGCTGAAACTCCGGGACTTTATAGTTTATCATATTGGGGTCATTTTGAGCCCATTTGCATAACTCCCTGGGCAGAGGATCATGGGTAAATTCAAGATGGCGGCCAGGTGGGGTACCAGAAAAGTGATGTTTTTGTCACATTTCTTCACAATTTCTGCTTTTCCGCGATGAAAAGTGGGCAAAAACTATTTTATTTCACATCACATTCATATTTACTAATTTATCATGCAGTTTTTGCGAAGAAATTGCATAAATAAAAAATTCGGAAAATCCGACCGAAAAATCGACCAAAAAATGCCGTTTTTGAAAATGACGTCACTGTGACGTCATAGAAGCGGCCATCTTGGGTTTTTCACATTTTCTGGTAGAGCTTGACCCAAGGGTATAGTGTGGTAAGTTTCAGCCCCCTAGCTCAAGGGATAAGAAAAATAATTAAGGGGGGGGGCATTTCGGCCCCCCTCCCCAGGCCTGGGCAGGTTCCAAAAAGCCCAGGCCAGATAGGGTGAATACCATCCGATGCGGATATATATGTCCATGGTCGCCTTTGGCGGATATATATGTCCATGGTCGCCTTTGGCGGATATATATGTCCATGGTCGCCTTTGGCGGATATATATGTCCATGGTCGCCTTTGGCGGATATATATGTCCATGGTCGCCTTTGGCGGATGTCTCTTAATAGCTCGATATATTCTTGATTGTATTGGTGAAAAAACAACCTATTTTTGTCTACATTTTAGAGAGTTAGTTTTCTCTAACCTCCATAACATATGGAACTCAATCAGTAGGCAATACTTGAGGTTAGGGAATTTGAATGTAGAATTGCACCGCGACAAATGCGTATGCTATACATGTGAGGAGGTTCATGTGACCCTAACAGAAACCGTTTGGATGATTTTGGCAAATAGTCAAAACTAGCTACATGTATTTAGGAAATTTCTAATAATGGAGCCTTGGGAATACATGTACCAACACAACCTAGAAACAAGCCGTTGGTGATTAGCTTCAAATA
This sequence comes from Hanleya hanleyi, assembly GCA_036873755.1. NCBI lineage: Eukaryota > Metazoa > Mollusca > Polyplacophora > Lepidopleurida > Hanleyidae > Hanleya > Hanleya hanleyi. The sequence continues at coordinate 13,966 of JAVTVY010015551.1, forward strand.
TTCCAAGTTGCCTTTACCAATAGGTACAAAATAGTTATTGCATATACCCGTCTCTCGTTCTTCGAGTTCACTGTCAGAAATATATAACTCTATACTGAAAGGCATTTGGCCAAAACACAATTTGGGAGAAAGTATGATATGTATATATGTTCCTTCCGATTTTCTTTTAGCTCTGCCATGTTGCATTTCTTTGAGCAAATCTGACGGTCTCACATTTCTCGATTCCAGAATTCTCTTTTGCGTCAAGTTGTTGTGTTAGTTTTGATGAGATCCCCCTCTATTTTCGCTGAAATACAAAATACTTCACACGGCATAATTGACGACTGGGCGAGCTCCAAAATGAATCCCCCCTAGCAGAGAAATGTACATCTGAATCGTTGCCATGGAAAATGACTATTTAACTTCTGTATACATGAGTATGCACATGAACTGAACCGGAAATAGCCTTGGATTCACTGCGTGCATGAGTTCTTATATTCGTGAATGCGTCTTGCAAATCAGTAACAGTCTAAGAATTCTATAATTTATCCGATCCCTATCTAGTTTTCCCTATCTGGCCTGGGCGACTTGCACTCTAAAAAAAGTAGAGTGAAAAGTTTATTCAAGTAAGACTGGAAATTCATCCCGCTCAAGTTGAGTGAAATTCACTCAAGTATGAGTGAAATTCGCTCAATTCCACCCAACTTGAGTGAATTTTTCACTCGATATTGAAGTAAAATCAACGATAGGGTTAAATATTTCCATACCGATAAATAAGAATTTACTTGAAAAAAAAAGAAGAAAAAAAGGATAGTGATGAAACTAAGTGATGAGACAAACCTCTAGTTCTAATATCAATTTCGTAGGTAGGCAACAAAAATCCACTAACATCAGAGCTGGCTAACAAGTGCAACATGTGAACGTATATCTAAAATATGTACAAGTCTGATTATCGCTGAAATCATACTTCATTAATTGGAGACTGGTCACGGTATGTCGCCGTTTGGCATCTGTAAAAATGCCAGTTATAATGATAGTCACATCTAATAATAGGCCAAAATAACTGCAAATAATCTGTAATGAAATCAGTTAACTGGTGTTAGAGATGAAACTATACGTGGAGGTATGTGGAGTACTGGATATGTTTCGTATTGTCCGTATTTTGTTCGCATAGTGCATTCAATACTGTATTTATCAGCTTCGAGTGCCATCTGTACCTTTGAGTAAAATGCTCCGTTATTTGTCCTTATGGAACACCATCTGGTGATATTAAACCAAATGCCTGGACGTTTGTCGATATGGAGCGCCATCTGATGAGTTACTTATTTGAGTTGATCTCTCATCACAGATTTCGAGCTATCGTATATCTAATTCCGCCTAAGTCAGTGCTCGGGGCCGTTTGGTTACTTCACAGATAACTTCAAGGTGATCAGCTGCAATAAAAGCGCGGCTGAGATACCAAGGCTACCTCTTAGAATCCTCCGTATTCTAGTCTGAACGTGAGGTGCTGAGAGAGGATTTCCTGTCGAGTCATATGGTTGCTTTTTAGCCGCAATTCGTCGTCAATTTCTCTCAACATCTTACATATCTCTCAAATCTGAGTTGTTGATAAAATTCCCGGATGTTGATCCGGACACAAAGCCATTTGTGCAGCTGGAAGTGCTGTACTTAAGGACATATTTCATTCAGGATTCAAGTTAGTATCATGGCGCGGAAGGAAATCATTTCAGAGAGAATGCTAAACTGATGTTTCTCACCTTTGAGTGAAACTGCAAAGCTTGCACAAGGGCCCCATGATCATAAATGGATTACATCGGAAAATAAAGGAAGATATCGTCTGACGTCTATCCATACGAAAATCTTAATTAGAGGAAACTTGGGTTAATTAATAGCTTAACGACACCTGCTTTTTACTCAGTTATGATGCCATTAAGCATGTGTTTCCTAGCAGCTGCGCGCGATAGAATATTATATAATTAAGCAATGATACGGCACCAGAGGATGCTTCGTGGGTACTGAAATTCGAGTAAAGCTCCACACGGACGATATAAATCTGGCTTTGAGAGTTTCTAATTGCTTGGCAAATAATCAGAAACAAGGTCATAACCAGATTTTAAGTATAGTTGAGTCTGTCTCTCAAATGAAGCTTGTCATCGTGCTGTATGGGCCCTTGTAATCTTTTGGCACAATGATACCCGTACATTTATGGACCCGTGCCTTCCCCGGGCTCAATGATATCCGTATTTGTAGGTACCCTTGCCTTCCCCGGGTTCAATGATACAGCATTAGTATGGGCCCTCGCCTTCGATGGGCTCAATGATACCCGTATTTGTATGTGTCCTTTTCTTCTCCGAGCAAAATGTTTTCCGTATTTGGATGTTCTCTTGCCTTCCCCGGGCACAATGATACCCGTATTTATATGTGTCCTTGTCTACCCCGAGCACAATGTTTTCCGTATTTGTATGTACCCTTGCCTTCTCCGGGCTCAATGGTACCCGTATTTGTATGGACTCTTACCTTCCCTTTTCTCAATGATACCCGTATTTGTAGGGGCCCTTGCCTTCCCCGGGTTCAATGATACAGCATTAGTATGGGCCCTCGCCTTCGATGGGCTCAATGATACCCGTATTTGTATGTGTCCTTTTCTTCTCCGAGCAAAATGTTTTCCGTATTTGGATGTACTCTTGCCTTCCCCGGGCACAATGATACCCGTATTTATATGTGTCCTTGTCTACCCCGAGCACAATGTTTTGCGTATTTGTATGTACCCTTGCCTTCTCCGGGCTGAATGGTACCCGTATTTGTATGGACTCTTACCTTCCCTTTTCTCAATGATACCCGTATTTGTAGGGACCCTTGCCTTCCCCGGGTTCAATGATACAGCATTAGTATGGGCCCTCGCCTTCGATGGGCTCAATGATACCCGTATTTGTGTGTGTCCTTTTCTTCTCCGAGCAAAATGTTTTCCGTATTTGGATGTACTCTTGCCTTCCCCGGGCACAATGATACCCGTATTTATATGTGTCCTTGTCTACCCCGAGCACAATGTTTTCCGTATTTGTATGTACCCTTGCCTTCTCCGGGCTCAATGATACCCGTATTTGTATGGACGCTTACCTTCCCTTTTCTCAATGATACCCGTATTTGTAGGGACCCTTGCCTTCCCCGGGCTCAATTAACCCCGCATTTGTATGAACCCTTGTCTTCCCCGGGAACCATGATACCCGTATTTGTTTGTACTCTTGCCTTCCCCAGGCATAGTATTTTTCGTGTTTGTATGTACCCTTTCATTCCCCTGGCACAATGCTACCCGTATTTGTATGTACACTTGCCTTTTCCGGGCACACTGATACCTGTATTTGTATGTACCGTTGCCTTCCCCGGACACAGCGATATCCGTATTTGTATGTACCCTTGCTTTCCCCGGGCACAATGCAACTCGAATTTGCTGTATGTACCTTGAACTTCCCCAGGCACAATGGTACCCGTATTTGTATTGACCCTTGTCTTTTCCCGGTACAATGATGCTCGTGTTATGTTGTGTTTTGGAATAGAAAATATGACTTTCATGCCAAAACGTGAACTTATCCATTTACTACAAAGAACTGTCCCTTCCACTCACCTGAATACATAATGTGTGGTTAGCATAAGGAGTTCCTATTTCAAGATCAGTATATAGTTATCGTACGGAGTTATTATTTCCACATAAGATACAAAAATGAAGTTATAATTTTCAGATACTATCTGAAACACTTGGGTGAAAATTTCACAAAAATTGGATTGGAAATTCATCCCACTCAATTTATTCAACTATTATCTTTGACAAATCACTCAATCACTCAAGTTAATTTTACTGGGCAGAGTGGGAAACAATTTATCTGAACAAGATTGAAGTTCATCCAAGACTGGAGTTGGATCAAGTTTGATTCTTTTTTTTGACTTGAGTGAAATTCCTCTGAAATGTCGGAGAATATGTTGGCATATGGAGTTTTTATATATTCATATTTATATACGATTAGTAGTTGGATTTAGGGCAAACGTGGAATATTGCACCCATTTAATTCATTCGAATGCCCATATTTCTAATTATTTCATATTCATCTGCCTAGCCGCATGTACAGTCATTTTGAGCCCCTTGGTAGGCTGTAGAATGCGGCATCGTTTACTCGAAAACAGAGACCATACGTGCACTGACAATGAAAGACAGACTCAGATAACAGTTTGGAGGAAAGAAAAATGGAACTTAAGTACTCTGTTGGATGAAGGTCTTTGGAGAGATAAAACTAAAGAAGTTAATTAGCTAAGAGATATACTAACAGGTATATTCAGATAAAGAACCTCTGAGAAAGATAATAAGGAATCAAAAACAATTGAGCAAACAATGACTTTGAATTGAGACAAGATAAAACCATGCAAGACAAACATATCCGACAAACATCTCGACGATTCGATATGGGTATACTGCTAAACACGTTGGAGTTGGTGGGTATTATATGGAGGCATTTGTCATGCCTCGTGGCAATCTGTTGACTGTTTGTTTGTTTTACAAGTGGTCGGTCTTTCCCTTACTAACCCTACCTGGCCTGGGGTGGGGGGGGGGGGGGGGGGAGGAGGCACTTTCCGCCTCCCCTCTGTTATTTTTTTGCTCCTATCTCCGGAACGACAAACAATTTAGAGCAGAAACTCCGTGACTTTTTAGATTATCATATTGGGGTCATTTTGAGCCTATTTGCATGACCTCCCGAGAAGAGGATCATGGGGAAATTAAAAATGGCGACCATGTGGGGTACCAGAAAAGTGATGTTTTCGTCATATTTCTTCAAAATGTTTGCTTATCTGTATGGAAAAGTGGGTAAAACTTATTTTATTTCATATCAGATTATTATTTATTAATTTATCATACAGTTTTTGCGAAGAAAAAACGAAAATGAAAATTCGAAAATTCTGACCGAAAAATCGTCCAAAAATGTTCTTTTTGAAAATGACGACACGTTGACGTCATCATGGCGGCCATCTTGGATTTTTTCACATTACTTGTAGCGCTTGACCCAAAGCTATAATGTAGTAAGTTTCAGTCCTTTAGTCTTAGCGATAGCGAAAAGATATAGAGGGGGGGGGGGAGGACAGTTTCCGCCCCTCCCCCCCGGCCAGGCCTGCGGTACACCCCAAATCGCCCAGGACAGATAAGGTTAACGCAAGGACATACGCAATAGACAGACCTCACTGAATTTACAGTCGACTTTAGTCTTAGTTGCAACAACGTATGCCATAACATAACTAGGTCTCATCGTCATTAAATGGCGATGACCTGAAATCTTCACTCATTGTTCGTCGCCATTTATTGGTGATGACCAGGCCCTACGGTGAAATGACCTCGTCACCATTTTTCCTCACCAATAAAAGACAACGACGGGGTCTCATCACCGATAAACAGCGATGGGCTATCACCATTTTTCTGACTATGTAGCATAGGGAGAAACAAAAGTTTCTATGTTGTACCTATATTGTTGCACAGTACATATTATATTTGAATAAACTCGGAATATATCCAAAAAAAAAAAAGAAAAGACAAATATACAAGAGAATATATTCAAGTATGATATAAACATTTATTGCATTTGTATACAAATGTTCAACAGTGAATTAATAAATATTATTATACCTCTTGTAAAAAAAAAGAAAAGAAACAAAAGTGTGCATTGTTATACTATGTACTGTATGACTAATTAATAAATGGTTGTCAAAATTGGCGAGTAGATACACTTTGTGAAACATATGTACAATGTATATGTAAGCCTCAAGTGTTTATCTGAATGAATCAGTCATGATATATGTTAGCATTGTGGGAAGTTGATGCTGGGTCGACGTCGGGCCTTACAGACTTGTCTTTTGTGTTAAATGCCGTCATTTTCATCTGACGACGACACAGCTCACCAATTACCAATATACGAGTTGTCAGAGCATTTCCATCATAGCTCTCTAGATTTGTATCTAATACCGCTTATGCCGGTGCTAGGGACCGTGTGGTCATCCAAGTTGCCACATGAACAGGTACAATAAAAGCGTACCTCAGATACAACACATGTCACGAATCGTTAGATTCTTGGTATGTGCTTTAGAATAGGTTAACCAGAAGACTATACTGTGAAGTCATGTGGCTCTGTCAGTATGCCGGCACCTCTTCCTACTTCCCGTATACGCGTTGTAATCAGATTGAATACCTATATATCAGATATTAAAGCGACAATTGAATGAACGAGAAAGAACTACCACATAAAAAAAATAATTTGAAAACTGCCAACTTCATAGAGCGCGTGAGCATATAATATCAGTCTTATCAAACAGTCGTCATACTATATCATGTATGTCTCAATGTTTATCAGTGCTTATTCGGTAGAAACATGTGGTAAACCTTACAGTTGTTAGAATTAACTCGGAGATATGTCAAAACATCTTGACTTATATATTTGGGGAGAAGATGAGAAATGCCTATCTCATACATGTGCATGAAACTGCACTTAAAGAACTGTACTGGTCATTGGACCGCGATGAACTTTCCATCTGTTGATGCTTTGTTGAAGGTAAATATCGCTCCAACATTCTCAGTCCGAGTACCAGTGTCAGTCGTGGATACCAGGTAGAACCCTGGTGTAATACTTAGAAATTCTCGCCAGCCAAAGTCAAAGGTATATGACTCGCCTGAAATGGGTCGCAGTCTCGTTATTATTATAGTCCCTCTAGATCCCCCATATGTTACTACTCCGGAACCTCCCATACCAGCTCATGAAGTTGTGCATGGAAATAATTACAAGCGTCTGGTCCGTCATTCATAATTCAGCCGTCGTCCATTAGAGAATATCCGCGTCCATAATCCAAAGACCTATTCCATATTCCATATATCAGTATTAGCATCAAATTCAAAAAGACAGTCATAGTATACATAAAATAGGCTTGTTTCTTGCAAGAGAGAAGCGGTCAACAGTTTTCAATGAGGCCGGAAAGACACCATGATGTTCCAAAAATATCAAATCCGTATCGCTAATCAGTATTCTTAATCCATAATATTTTTGTAAAGTCGTCATCTAAAGAATGATGTATCTCAGTCACGCTTTGATTGTGACTGTTCATATGAGTACCATGAGGATCTTGAAGCACATGGGTTCATACGGCCCCTAGCCGCGGGTTAAGCGGAATTAGACACAAGTTACGAAACGTAACGCCATAGATCTTGCACGCTACGCTCGTATTTTGCTATCAGCATGCGATATGTATCGCCAAATTTGAGAAACTTTGAGTGGAGGCGCTTGGTGTTGTAGCCCTGTTTGATAAGTTTCTGCAACAATGTTTTGTGACGTTGATTAAAATCGTCACATTTAACACAGGATCTAGCAAATGCTACTAGGCGTGATATGTATACGCCATATGCAGGTCCCACTGGAATATTACTGTCCAGAAAGGGATAGTTTACGATGTCGAAATTGTAATCATCTCTTTTGTCATACAGTCGACGAGAGAGAAGGCCCGCTTCATTTTTATAGAGTTAGAGGTCTAAATATGATGTGCCTGTAGGGTTATCTGTAGTTTTCTTTAAATCCAGTGGAGGTGGATATATATCCTTCACTGCGTCATTTATATAGCGATTATCCACAGCGAGAAGATCGTCTATATAGCGTTTGGTGAATGAGAAGGAACGGGCTTTGAATTGATCGGTTTTTGAAAGCGCCTACATATAGTCATATTCATATGAGAACAGATATAGATCAGCCAATAGGGGTGCACAATTAGTACCCATTGGAATACCTATATGCTGTTGATATATTGTGTTGCCAAATTTCACATAGATATTTTTAATGAGAAATTCAAGCAACTCTATAAACAAAGAAACATTCCATGAATGATATCTCTTGTATGTAGTAGAGCTAAAGAATGCTTTATGGCTTCCGACGTTAATATATCTACGATCAATTTTCTTGAACACAGATACTATTAATGAACTTAGACGGTCAATAAGGTCCTGATGAGGGATTGTAGTATAGAGTAGTAATGCAAAACATGCCGATTTACGCCACGGCTTATCCAAGGTGCCGTTAGACGCGGTTACTGTGATAATTTACTTGGAGTGGATAAATTCAAACGACTTACACAGATCGCATCTCTTCGATAGTTTGTTGAATAATTTTGTCAAAATCGGAAGTGAAATATCGACAAGCAAATTCTACCCCGTATGCTCTTGTTTACCCACCACACACGTGTCCTTCATTTTATCCTAAGCATGGAAGGTAATGAAAATAACACCGAAAATTCAATAATTACAGTTTAAGGATACCACTTTCTTTTGAACACTGCCTTTCCAAAAACGAGAAATACATCTACGTAAATGTATACCATGATTGTCTTTTTTTTTTAAATTTGGTGCTAATGGTGTTGTATGACTTAGGACTTTGGATTATGGGCGGGGAAATTCTCTAATGGACGTCGGCTGAATATTGAATGACAGACTAGACGCTTGTGTTCCATTTCTGTTTATTTGAGGAAATTGTTTAATCTATATCAGTAAACGTTCAACATACCTTGCAATGTTGAGATGATTTTAACCCCAATCTCTCATCACCTCAATTAGTCACTCTGCTATCTTTTGCCATATTCTTAGAAAGGGGAGATTTGTTCCTTGAACATTCAATATCCAAGTTTCAAAATATCCCAAAATAAACCAATAATTATCGTTAAGCTGGCATTTCGACAACTGATAGAGGAGAAATATACGGGTATAATTAGAAATAATCTCCACGAAGTAAACATTGCAGCACGGAAGGAAAATTGCCCAATGCCCTATATCCTAGAACATGTACGTCTCTGTGAAAGAAAATTCTCCCAACTCAAACAAAATCTGACTAGTCACTTCGTAATACAGAAACACCCCAGTCGTTGAGCATCTTTTTTGTCATAAGCTGACCGATTATCCTTGATTGTTAAATAGACCAATCAGAAACCCAAATTCTTAGAAAGGGGAGATTTGTTTCTTGAACATTCAATATCCAAGTTTCAAAATATCCCAAAATAAACCAATAGTTATCTTTAAGTTGGCATTTCGACAATTGATAGAGGAGAAATATCCGGGTATATTTAGAAATAGTCTCCACGAAGTAAACATTGCAGCAGGGAAGGAAAATTGCCCCATCCCCTATATCCCAGAACATGTACATCTCTGTGAAAGGAAATTCTCCCAACTCAAACAAATTCTGACTAGTCACTTCGTAATACAGAAACACACCAGTCGTTGGGTATCTTTTTTTATCATAAGCTGACCGATTATCATTGATTGTTAAATAGACCAACCAGAAACCCAAATATCATGTACTCGGGCACGACATCCTCGCTAAAACCTGAGGAATCCCAATCCTAGATATCCCTGTTACGTATGATTATTATTCGTGCTCTTGGAAAATGCAACGGTAAATTTCAACCAATCAGCAAAGCAACATCCTGTGTATACTGACCAATCAGATCACTTGTTTTATGCGACCCTGGCATGTTATCATGTGACAACAGATTCGTGTACACTGAAAGTGGGCGGAACGCGGCCTGCTGTGCAAGATGGTCAAGGTTTCGCCTTTGGCTCAAAAAGAAACCTTGACGTTGTGAAGATGCGGAAACAATCATAGAAGATAGTTCTATTAAAGAGACCAATCCTGTCTTGTCATATCATATTGCTTCTCTAGCCAGTTGCAGTCATCTTTGACCATTTCTACATGACACGCTTCGAACTGACCTTGATCTATCAGAGCACCAGTTGCCCTCAAAAGCTTCTTGTAAACTCATAGAGACGAGACGTTGACCGCGAATCTTTTTGAATTTGAATTCATGCCAAAATGTGTCAAAGTAGCGAGATATTGATTAGCTAACCTATTTATCGCGTCACTTCTACCTCCATATTTGGAAAATGACTCAAGTACGGAGACATCGCGACATCGTGTGGGGCCGGTGAGTGTCACCTGTTTCTAATTGGTTTGTAGATGGAATTCAGATTTAATAGGATTCTGTAGAGTGCTGTTCGGATAACCTATCAAGGTAAATTCATAGCGTAAGCGTAGTAATTGAAGGTGGCTATAGGTCGTTAATATCTCAAACCACCATTGAATTTGAATTATACCTGACTGGACCAGAAATGGTCTGTGGCGTATTTTAAAATGTTTCTGTAATCTGTAGTTTTAGAATCTCAACTATATCAAAACCACCCTTTCAGAATTTAATCTGAAAAAAATCTGGGCCACTTTGATTGGCCACCTTCAAAATTTGCCTTAATGATGTCGGGTGGGTTGACCTTATATCTGACGGTCTTATCTCCAAAAACTGTTCGGCAATGTATGCTGAATTCTTTATATGATTGAGCGGAAAGACTAGGCTATACCTTGTGTGGAGAGTCGTTTTTGGTGGCGAATATTAGGGAATATAGTTTTCTCGAAATGTGCACAGTCAATTTTCTATATATTAAGTACGGCGATTTTATAGCGATTTATGTCCGTAAGCTACCAACTATAAGCCTGGTTTTGAAACAGGTATAGCTGATCAATCGCCTTTGAGCCTGAAACAAGTCATCATACTCTCTTTAACGTATGAGCATGCCAATCAATACATGAGTTTCGAATCCATCCAATGCTTCTACTTCTAACTTCGACCGCAAGATGATTGCACAATCTTACTCCTCTTTCCCTCATGGCCCAAATTCAAACTGGCAATATATAATTATACACGTTAACTGCAACAAAAGTACATGTACTTCCAGAAATGCTAATTATCTATCAAAGTAATAAATATAGTGATTTATTATTATTTGATCGTGAGTTTTACCAGAGCAATGACTCGTAAATCTATAGTATACGTAGCTCTGCTAACTTTTCTTAAAGGAACCCTTGCTTATATTCTACACGCCTTGTCTATCCGACGATCGTGGTGGATCGCGGTTAATCGCTATTCCAAGGATCCGAAGTTCCGTCTCATCATTTTATGCCACTGAACCACATAGCTTCATCTGCAAACATACACACCTGCATATCATGAAAGTGCGTGTACTCATTCCCGTCGGATATATACTCCAAGGATACTTCATTTCCACTACATGCCGTTTACCTTGTCCATTATAGGCCGTTGCAAATTATGTTTCTGTATCTGGGGAAATGTTTATGAGTTCGTCGAGGCAGTTTTCCACTTGATGAGCATTTGGCAGTATGGGCATGTTTATTGCCATATTGATGAACAGCTGTTGGATTTTCCCTCAATTACCCGCATAGTCCCTTGACCTCGGTACATTTCCCACACTGTCCCCTCCATTGTCCGAGACGGGATTAACAGCTCCGGAGCTTTCGCATTCCCTTTAGTTGTAAATGCAGCAAGAAATCGGACATAGCATGTATGCATATTTTTCAAGTTCAAAGGGGAGTTATAAATGTTCTGATTCAAATTATATTGATGTTACTTTGTATCATAATATACCGCACAACATGTCCCCCAAAACACCAGCCAGCTGTGCATGAGCGCACGCTAAATTAATAGATAAGATGGGGGATACCATAAAAAATTCTCAGCAGCTATTTAGATATTAATGCTGATTATTCTGATGTTGTACTTGTCGAGTTGTTTCCTAATGTATATCAGTCACTCTTCAATTATGATTACACAAGACAAGTTAAACTTATTCAGTGCTCGATTACACCGCCGTCATTTTGAATGAATCGCTGCTCCGATTGGTTAGTCGACATATGGAGTCAAAGATCATTTATACATGTACAGTATAACAATCTAATAACGTTTTTTAATACCCATTGAAATTTCGCTAAAACAGATGTATATCATAGGACATGAATTATAGGACACAAACGTAAGAGTGCTTAATTGGCATTGGATACAAATGTCACTAATATTAGGACCCGGCGCGGTTTAGCGATGATTCGGCCTCTAATGCGGTACGGTTTTCATGTAAATGCCAAGATAGCTTAGTTGAAATATTCTACAGCTGGTCATATAAACCAAAATAACTTATTGACACATATTGTTTGAGCTTTGCGACAAAAGAGGCACATGGATGTCGTCGTATTATCATTCAAACAGTTTACGGAGAATGATGATGTTATTGCTTTCAACGATTATTAAGCTTTGGTTAGCCTCATCTGGGGACCATATGTTGAACGTTCACGCTTAACCTTTCAGTCTTAGTCTTTCTGTCAGATTGGATATATTGTGTTTGTTTAGTGCACATTTGTTTAGCATGTTCTGCATTGTTGACCGGGTTGCATACATTTTGTGGTATCTGAACGAATTGCTGCTTGACTGTGTGACATTAGGATATAACCTATGTCTATCGTACAGGTACCAGTATGTTCGTGTTCATCATCTGGAACATTTGAATACAGGCATGAGTTCTGTAAGATTCCGCAACACCTTTGATAAACACGACTCCAATCTTGGAAAAAAATTAGCCTCTTCAGAACCATTGTCACTTGTAACCCTCATAACAGTTTCATAGCGAGACGATGGCAATGTTTCTGGAGTGGACAGTAACAAGAAGAGTAAGCAAATATTTCTGCTCAGGTTTCTGCTTGGTGATCGGGTATTTGATGACCATTCTTGAATAATATGGGATATTGAAAAAATGACGGACTCGAAAATATTACAATATATGTCCGACTTGACGACTTGATATTTACTACCGCAAACCCGTCATAAAGACGAGAAAACAGAACCTGTGAGCATGTGCACTACAAAATATGAGTCTTTTCCTGGCCACCGAAATGACCGCGGAGATGTCCTCACGTATGTTATAGAATGTAAATGTGGATAGCGTAATATGCCTTTATTATGGATTGTTCTACGTCACTCCACAGCTATGTACATGTATCCTGTTAAAAAAACACACAACACAACAACAATTGGACACCATCCAATGGGCGTTATCTGGATGTTCTTATTGTATTATTTCCTTTAAGGGAATGTAGTAGCAAAGAAATAATGCTGTAGACATTCGAGGAACCCACCCTCATTCCTTAAAATGTTAGTTCAATTCGAAATTGTCTACAAATATTCCTTAACATGTTAAAGAAAGAGGGTGGTTCCCCTAATTCTCTTCAGAATTATTTCTTAACTATATCACACATGGAATATCCTTAAACGTTTTACTTGCATGTATTCCTCACTATGCTACGGAATTCCCTTATCACCTCGCTATATTTTTTTTTTGAGAATTCCATAGCCATATTGTGAAAGAATTGTATTAAGGATTTTCTTTTCAGTGTAACGATGGATGTGGGGACGGAAGCTTAGCCATCAATAATAAACTTCGATTGAGCGGCGGGTATGATTATTCAGCAATGTACAATGAGGCTAATTTGACAAAGTATGCTAATCTCGAATCAAGAACACCCGATGTTATATTAAACTGTTATTATATCACTAGTGATAAAAATACACGTTTATAGCTCTAACCAGATCCGAAGAAGCGAAGCTGAGAAACTTCCCGAAAGCGATATTAGCCTCATAATACCGCCACTTGCGTACCACTGTGCTAAAATTATCCCTAGTGATGCAAATGGTAGCGTAAACTACGTGCGGTAGTAAACAGAGAATGGAAAGTATCCTGATTTATCATGTAGGCATATAGTTAGGTTTGTCGGCCAGCAGATTGCATTTTAAATATAGATTTCACAGCCTTGATTTCGAGTTTACCGTGTCAAGCAAAATAGTAAATAAACAGAGCTATCGAGTGTGGATGAATTGGGTGAATCGAGACAATAGTGTTTTCCGTTTAATTGAAATACACTTTAAAGGTATACTCCCTCGAATACATGACTTTGCGAGGGATTTATTATTTAAGGAGGGGAGGAGGGTGCGTTTGAAAAAAATGTATCAAATAAATCTCCAACACTGGCCGCTTTCAGAAGTCGAAGGAACAGAGTTATATAATCCCCCACACAAATAAGTCCGAAAGAAAATGACATCCCCCACCACTCCCTTCCCAAAACATACACAGTACCTGAGTACAGATTTATTTACACAAATAAAGCAGGCATTATATACTTTTGTGGTAGGCCTGTGCACGGTACATATGCCAGTGTGAAGCTTAAGAATTTTCTGGCTGAGCGTCCCTTTTCTGTTGAAACTAAGAACGTACACTTATCCGTAGTAGAGAAAAATGTCCTAGCTGGGTCAGAAGCACCGGACACTGTATGGCCACTGGACTCCACACCGGTACATGTACATTCAAGATATGTTCCTTCGATTTACCAGATCAACTTGTACTTGTGAGGAGTCATTTTCTTTGTCTGTAAGAGTTGAATAGAAAATATCTTCCAAGAACGAATGCTTAATCTCCTGCCATTATTGCATTAATATGAGATATACGTATTTTAAAGCACAAACAGCTGTACATTTTCTAATTTTTAACTAACCAAAATGAGCATTGCAATTTTATTCAGAAATTCTATCTATATTACAAAACAAAGGACAAAAAAACCCCGGAAAAACACAGAGCCTCTCTATAATTATTGTTCGAATGCATATAAATTCTGCATATTGAAACAAGAATAGTTACAAATCATTTAAAGTCCATCTTGTACTTTGAAATTTTCCCCAGAAATATGTTCTCTTTAGATAGAACAGTTAAATTGGAACAGTAAAATAATGCTTTCTTCGTCAATTGAAGCAAAAACAGCTACATTCTTCATGATTTTAAGCCAATCATCTTTTAATTAGAAATCTATTTGGGATGATTATCTATTTTTGTAGCACTTCAGTTTAGACTGTTAAATAATAAATTAACGCACATATATAAGTCTCTCCTTATATGTAGGGACATATTATGAAAATATTGACTTGTTGTGAGGGGAATATGCAGGTTTGTTGCCTCGAGGATGTGCATATTCCACTCACAAGAAGACAATAATTTCATCATTATATTTATCAACTTAACACTCTGCTAATGTATTATCCCTTGAGCAAAATATCGTTTTATGTTTTATTTTGCAAGAGCGCAATCCTAGAACTGAGTTGGTTGTTTTTAGTGGGCAATCGCCTGCAACATTATCATGCACGAGATTTCACTGATTCGGAGCTGCCTCACTACTATCGTGTAAATCTCGCAACACGCGTACAGTTGTTCGACGACGCTTGTTAATTATTCCAATAATGTGCTTGGGTACGATTCTACTTACAATTAGATGGGGGAAATATTTATTTCTGCTGTATTCTGCAGGTAAACTCAGCTCGACGAACTCCGTGGTCGACTGTCCGCAGCGCGAGCCAGAGAACGGGGCGACCTCTGTTGTAATTATCTCCCTTTGGTGTATATTCCGTTGGGGGGGGGGGGGGGGGAATATGCAGATTCAGCGGGCAATATACACCCACGTGACCGGGGAATATGCAGTTTTATCTCATTACAATATATATAGGGAGACACTCTAATAACTAGAACAATGGAAAATAACACTCTTTTGCCTGTCGAGGAATTACTAAAATTAAGCACCATGGGAATTAAATTAGGAAGGCGGTACAATATGTTTACCTCATGTTTATGTTAAAATGGGCGCTAAGATGCAATAACTTGTTGTTATATTCTAATCGGACACACAACTGTTGAATGGATCAATGAGAGAGCAAAGAAGAGCCTGTCAGTTCAAGGAGGAGTGACTTCAGCTGATCAGCTACTGGGTTGTATAACTTCACTTCTCCCTGTCTTTTTAATCCAGAATACTATTTTGAACCGGTGATAGCTGGCATAATTGTATACATGTACTATATTTCCCCAGTATTCAAGCATAATGACACTTCTTTGAATACTGGAAAATATAGCACATATGTATAAAATTGCACCAGCGGGTGATTGGGTGGGCACGGGTTCCTGTTCATTCAATACATTTTGCTGAGAAGCAACAGGAACTTGATAATATGATGTCTAGTACTGTAATATCACTTGTCTTTATTGCACCATGTAAGCGTCCTGTCTTTGCCTTGTGTGCTGTCTTCGGTGTTTTATAGGGTGGATGGAGGGTGTCTGGTTCCATGCTGCTCCAAAGATTTCTTCTTTGAAGTAGCAGGAACGAAACTTGACTGGGTGATGCTTAGTTGGTTCGTCGCGATATAGCTGAAATATTGTTGAAAGCGACGTTAAATTATACTCACTAACTCAACTCACTCACCAGTTCAAAACAGTATCCTGGGTTAAAAAAAGGGAGAGTGAAATTATACAACCCAGTAGCTGATCAGCTGAAGTCACTGGTCCGTGAACAGACAGACTCTTATTTATTATGTCAACAATGTGCAACTGAGCCCTGAAGAGAGCAACAAGACGATAAAGCGAAGTAACAGAGCGAGACAACACTCATCTCCTGCATGTCTTCTTGTCGTCGAGCAAAATATTATGATTGGTTTCAACGGGAGGGACGACCTAGCGTCCATTGTTTCTAGAATCTTCAGCCATGGAAGTAGCAGAGAGAACACAAATGTCCACTGCGAAAAATAGCACCAAAATGAATTCAACAAAACTTTGTTTTGTGTTATTTACAGCTTAATCTTGGAGCTAAAATCTTGGTGTACACCCGGCATTGTCAAGGTTACTTCGAGTGTAACCTTGGGAGAAAAGCCAAGTCAGCGTAAAATTGTAAACAGAAATAGACACCGCTGTGATGTATACTTCGATATCGGTTCCAACTAAGACGTCATTTTTAGAGGCTGTAGAAAGATTGTTATGTCCAACATTCCGTTCCGTCATATTTGAAATAATTAGCACCGTCTTGCTCAGCGAAGTCATTTACAAGTTTTCATAAATCTGTCGATATCACGTGACCAATGAATTTCAACAGTCGTCTGCAATAAGCTTCAGTTGCTCACGCGACTATGTAGATTCTTGAAGGATAGGTAATCTTTCTTCCACAGGATCTCATGGATCCTCTTGAGAACGCACAAATTAAATTCATGAACATATAATTTCTTCGCGGATTTTTTAAGTCATCGACGATTTTCGATAAGGAATTCTACACTCGTCAAAATTTCGTCAGTTGAATCGACGATTTCCATTTTCAATATCCATGATTCTTGATTATTGATGACTAATTATTTTGAGACCTTCGCTCGAGACAACCATGTAATAGTCGTGTACCAAATACTAACTACACAGTTGTAGCAATTGCAACAATTGTGTCATTAGCTGTTGTCAGGTCGCCAGCTAATGTCATAATTGCGTCATTGATAGGCGACTCTGCATGAAGGCGACTGCGCATCTGCTATTTTTGTAATTGCGTTACAGGCTGACAACCTTGAACTTTTGATATGTGATGACCCCGTCACCTGTGCGTTGACCTGTGCTCTCGACCTTGATCTTCACTTTGACCTTGTTTTGTTTATTTAATGGGTTAAAATGTGCAATGTGCATATTTCCGTTACTATGCAACCGAGACTGTTAATATTTCGCGGAACTATTATTTATGTAGCGAATGTAAGCCGATCAACATATCTCTGTTCTGTGTATCAGTCCGCCTTACGATTACCTCTCGCTTTAAAATAAAATTACGATTACATCGCGATGGGTACCCGTAAAATACAGATGAATTTGTAGATAATGATCGAGAAATCAGATCCGAGAAGAAACTTTTATTTTCCTCGAATACCATTTCAATCGAGTATATGAAATGAAAATCGGGATTGGACAGAAGATTAATGCCTCCTAGATAGAACGAATGTTGAAACTCTAACCATTGTAACATTATACAAAAGACATCACAAAATTTCATTTTGATAAAATATAAGCTTCTAGTACGTCATTCAATATTAAACCGTCGTCTATTACAGAATTTCCTCTTGCATAATTCGAAGACCTAATTCACATAACAGCATTCTCTGGAAATCAAATTTACGCTTCAAACTCCAGTATCTAAAAAATTTACATAAAGTAAATGGCATCTTATTCAGAATTTGATAACTTTCTTCGACTGAAGGTAATCCTAAGCTGTGTCTGTTCCATGTATTGATATCGCCCAGTCATCTTGTCGCGCCGTCGCGTCAGCGATATCAACGGGAACGACAGAACAAGACGCCTCCATCTAGTTTCATACACACGGTTGTAGCATCTTCACCCATGGAGCTTTTTTCATGTTGTCATAATGAGCTACAAACTACCAGAACACATACATGTATCCACAGTTGTCAAGGTTACTTGAAGCGTAACCTTCGGAGAAAAATAGAGCATATCATCGTAATGTTATGGAAATAGACATCCCTGTGATGTGTGCCACCCTCATCGTTTCAAACCGAGGCGTCATATTTAGAGGCTGTAGAAAGATTGTTATGTTCTACCTTCTGTACCTTCATATTTGAGATACTAAGCATGGTCTCGCTTATAGCAACCACATATCAAGTTTCCATAAATCTGTCGATATCACATGACCAATGAATTCCAACTGTCGTCTGCTACTCTTCAATTCTACACGTGCTGCTATTAGTGTTTGAGTTATTATTCCGATCCCTGATGGGGCTTAAAGCGAGTACATCTGCTTGTAGTCGTTTTGTGTTTTCTGTCTTCTTGATAAAAAGAAGTTTTACTTATACAGTCTGGTTGTCAGTATCCTAAAACGTGATATAGTTGACTGGTTGAATTGAATAAATAGATTATTGAATGATTTGTGAAGCCTATACTATGATTTCCTTGCGAAAATCTTTCGCAGAAACAAATTCATGAACACAAAATGATGATCATTTCTCACAGGAATCTTTAAGATAGTTATAGAATTCGTCAAGGAATTCAAGGATTTCTTAAAATATATTTGATCTGATAAAAGTTGATTGAAGGAATTAGATGAATGTGTGCATATGTTTTTTAAAATGTACAACCATTTTGATTGGTTATTTTATATTTTCCATACACCAAAAACTAATTAACTGGAAGTTTGGACCGTTTCATTCAGCTTCATCCACGGCATTGGAGCTGTGAGGCATCGGAGGGAAACACCTATCGCCACGTAGCAGTGAACTCTCAGATCAATTTCACAATGAAACATGGGAGTTTTAATAAGGCGGTAGACAAATTCCTCCCTATTTTTATACAATCTCAATGGCCGTTCGAATAGCCCGAAATTCGTTTCCAACAAACAGCAAACAACATGCGATTTTCTGTAAACCTATAAATCTATATTGGAACATTCAAGGCTCTCTTTCTTTTTATTCGGCGACTCGATCAGTCAAAGACCTTAGGTTAGCACCACAACGTCAGTCACTAAATAGGCTACCCGCTCAGTAACTGGTGGGTTACTATTTGGTAGAGAACTGATACTGGTAGGAAAGTCCCCTGATTCTCAGCTGATCAGTACCAACCGGTTACTGATCCGTCACCCATTGGATCATAGGTAATGTTTACTGATTGACTACCAAGCAGTTACCAATCAGTTGCCAAGAGGTTACAGCTACAGTACAGTTCCCATTAATCAGCCAGTCTAACCCGGTTGGGGCAAAGCAACAGAACGGTAGCGCTACGGTAGGAACCCTTTGGCAGCGCGGTAACAATGCGGTAGTCGCGCAGTAGCGATGCGGTAGCTACGCTGTACCGATGCAGTAGCAGCGCGGCACTAGCATACTAAGCGCCGTACAGCCATTCTTGCATAATACCGCGATACAGCTACATATGTCGGCTGATACGTGCGATGTCATACTATCGTATTATCGCCTTAGGTTTACATCAGCACGACCGTACCATCGCTCATCGGAATACATATCCATCGCTTGATAAAAAGAGTCACTCTAGGTTACCAACTCAATTTGCCACAATTAGCCACATATTAGCATCAATGCGGTACCACATCAGTAAATAGATCGGTTACTGTTCATTTACTGAATGGTACTAATTTAACCTTTGTGTGCTATATTTTACGACGCAAGCAGCCGAAGTAAGCATGAACAATGCGCAATCATAGAAACATATTTATTAAGAAACCGCCAAAGATACATATGATGGCCGAGAAGGGACATCGCTGTATTGTGTTATGAATCACACGAAGGCAGGATGCGAAGTCAGGATGCGAAGGACGAAGGCAGGATGCGAAGCGCGAAGTCAGGATGCGAAATCAAAACATGAAGCGCGAAGTCAGGATGCGAAGTCGCGAAGGCAGGATGCGAAGTGGCGAAGTTAGGTGCCGTGACTTCGCGCTTCATGTTTTGATTTCGCATCCTGCCTTCGCGACTTCGCATCCTGACTTCGCGCTTCGTATCCTGACTTCGCGCTTCGCATCCTGGCTTCGCCACTTCGCATCCTGCCTTCGAGACTTCGAATCCTGACTTCGCGCTTCGCATCCTGACTTCGCGCTTCGCACCCTGCCTTCGTCCTTCGCATCCTGACTTCGCATCCTGCCTTCGTGTCGGTCCAGATTCATTAACACAATACAGCGATGTCCCTTCCCGGCCATCATAGATACATGATTAGATTCCACGCGATTAGTTCGACAGCACATAAGGATTAATAAGACGGACAATATTCTTCCAGATTGAGCAAAACGGAATAGATATCAAATAATGCATTGAGAATAACAACTTTGAATGGAAGAGAAATTATCTACTTCACGAACTCACATGTTGACGAGTTTTTTGCATCAAAGAACTTCCCGCTCTTTAAAAATGTTCATGGTCGATTTATTTTGACTACAGTTGAGTGATTTGAGAAGAGACGGCAAGCTATGTTTGACTTATTGGCTCTAGACACCAAAAGATCGTGTCTGCTTATATTAGGTCATAATTGCGAGTACACCGCTCTCTAAATTTCCATGTTTCGGCCTGGTGACTACACCTTCGTTGTATAATATTATTCACCCAATTACGTACAGGAATAGACCGGCTGTCGAGGAGTGGATTCATGAAAAATAATCTACACCCTCTACAGCAAAATAGGCTATCTTTTAAGTAGAAGAAACACTCATAATTGTAGATACTTTTTCAACAATCTACAGTTACTCGTGCTTTCCACACTACATGAAAGCCCGAGTAAACTGTGACGGTCATCAGAAGTTTCAATATTTACAGCGTAAGTGAACCATAAACTCGTACCTAGCTGTCGAGGTGATCTGGCAGATAGGAACGATTTTATAGCTTTTATGCCCGGTTCCAATGTGATAAACCTTAAATCTGGGGCTTCTATCTAACCTCTGCACATAATAAATAGTCACAGAATGGGGGCACTAGGCATGGGTTTTGTCCCAGGATAAATTTATTGAAGCAATTCCTTTGGTTTACATTCGTCGTAGTCACCTATTTACATAAAGAAGCGTCATTGGATACGTAACTCTCCTTATTTCGGTTGTTACCGTCATATACGAGGCAACGCAGAGGAAGGCGGAAGAAGAGCACACAGAATGGAATAGTGTCGAACCAAAGCGGGTGTATACGATTCTGTCGAAAAGAAAAAAATAGATTTAACGTCGCGTTCCTCAATATTTCAGCCGTATAGGGACGGTCCCATGCAATACTGATGAGTGAATTGAAACTAAAAAATGATATTAGGTAGCCCAATGTTATTAGATAGAGTTTTAACTTCTTATGAAAAGAACGTCATCATGTCTTGCTGGCATCACTGAAAACTGTTGGCCGCTCTATCTTGTGGGAAACAATCGTTTGTTTTTATCATTTTTATTTCATACACATTTGGAATTGGTGCTAACAGTCATACATAATAAGTCTTTCGATTATTGACGCGGAAATTATTTGATGGACGACGGCTCAATATTGGATGTCGGATCTGACACTTGCTATCTATGCCAAGTAATGAGGCTCACGGGTTTTCGGTAATTTTTTCAAGAGGTTCATGAGCTCAGCCTTTAGGCTATCTCGGAGAGCGTTCGAGGAATTTAAGGTCCATCTGCACGAGTTAATGCAGATTTAATGAAGATTTGAATTTTTATCACTGAATTGATCAATGGGTTTGCAATCTGAGTTTTACAGCCTGAAAGGGTATGTTAAATATCCATTAAGTGATACCTGCTTGAATTACCGGCGATGTCTTAGCAATCTAAATCTTTCTTTGTGAAAAAGAGACATTCCCTTATCAGATGGATTAATCAAAATAAAGTTGGGTGAATTTGGTTCCGTTAAAATCAGGTAATTACCACAACCCAAACATAACATTTTTGTCAATTGCCAGTAAGTTTTCTTAATTGAAAGCATATCTCCTATAATTAGGATCTGATAATACATCGGCGCCAGATTCTATAAACTAAGTTTTATTTACAGCCTCTGTACTCATCTCTGTCACAGCCGTTTCATCACCCCAAGATATTCTGACTCCACAAATCTGGAACTATTTTCTAACACGGGCGTAAATTTTCTCTCATTATGTCTATCGTAAAATCTTGTTTATTCGGTTTGCATACTCGCCTTTCGCTGAACAGAGATAGTGATCCAACCGATAAACACTCGCGTTTGGAATGCCACCGACGGTAGTAAAACGTACCAAATTTCCCAAAGAAGTTCGTTGTGCGAGATAACGGGATTCCACAAATTATGCTAAACGTCGATATGACATTTGAAAATCCAGATACTTCATATATCACAGCTCACTGATAACTATTTTTGTGTTATGAAAGATGTATATTTGCGTGTCTAACATCTTCATTGATTGGTTGTGACATCGGCCATAACAGCAGGTGAATTTCGATACGATAAGAGAAGGGTCTGATAGAGCTTTGAACTGACATACAAGAGTGTTGTGCCCTTGAAATCACCCCCACCCCCCAAACCACCCTGGAATCTTATTATGAATCTTTGGCATTTTCGTCAAAAGATATTTTGCTGTTATCGTGCATGGTTCGTTTTTAGGAGTGTCATAACTGACAACAGTCCATAAATCATGTGGTGAATTATTCTTATTTCAGCGGCTTTTTTTAAATGTTGCCCATGAGACTAGGCTTTCGATCATCGCGTGCCGAGAAAGCTTTAACTATTTCTTGTTAATGGCCGTAGATGTCCCAGAGCCGCGTTGCACGAAACGATCCTAAGGCTGAGATCATCCCAAATTCCGATCATTAACGTGTTTCTAACTGAGTTAGTTTTACAAAGCGATTTGAGCCTAAGAACAACCTAAGTTCGTGCCCAAATTTAGGTGTACTCGGTTCCTTGACTAACACTCAAGACCATCTAAACATGGCGGCGTTGTTGCCGAAACAGCCGAGATTTTGTTTAGTTGCCGACGACCCCCCCCCCCTCCCCCCCCAAGCACACACACTCGCGTGATACTTTATGTGAGAATGAAATCCATCCACATTCATCTGATTTCAACAAGCATATATTCCAAATTATTATATGTTTTATTCTGATTGAATCATTTATAGACAATAATACCAATATTATCACGCAAGAAATAAAACTGAGTTGCAAATAACCATTATTAGACGAAAAAAGAATGTTGTTAAATACTTTCTCGGTTGGATGGATTATCGTTTCGATAGATGAATACTATTCTCATCTCAGCATGTTATCGTGATGTGAAAATAGTCTGAGGCAGATCGGATAGGACGTATCTTCCCCAAACGAAAAAAGTAATTGCATGATACCTTAGTCTATATATCTTATGCTTCTATTCAAATTCAACCACACTTTGGTGTTCACTCCAAATGTTCTCCAGTATATCTGGATATGTTCGGACATACCTTGTCCGTGGAAGTTATTGTTATACTGTGTTTATACTATTCATGAACGACCTGGATAGCGTAATTCGTCATAGCGAAGTCCATAGCTTTGCTGACGACACCTCTATCTACACCTCTCATACCAATCTACAGTCAGCGACCATTCAAGCCCAGTCTGACCTTGATAATGTTATAAAATGGATAAAAATAAATCGCATGTTTGTAAATATTTTTAAAACCCACTATATGATTGTTCGTTCGTCACGTAAATCACTGAATTTTGAAGCTGTTCAACTAAAAATGGAAGATTGTGAACTCTCTAGAACTGAAACAACTAAACTACTTGGAGTTATGTTTGACGAACATCTGACATTGAACACTCATGTGAGCATGTCATGTAAAAATGTATAAAAAACTAGGTTCTTTGAAAAAAACACGACATTTATTACCTGCTGATCTTAGTGAAATGTTACATAATTCATTAGTCCATCCGTCAATCGATTACTGTGATATTGTTTGGACTAACTGTGACAAAGGCCAATTATATAGGATCGAGAAGCTTCAAAAAAGAGGGGCGAGAATTATACTTAGGAAATCATATCTGACTCATCTAAAGACATGTTTAAAGAGTTAAAACGGATATCTCGCGATCGTATCGAGCTGCACAAGGCGGTACTTGTATTCAAGGCTGTTAAAGGATTGGCTCCCAAGTACTTGTGCGATCACTTCAGCACAATCGTCCGACAGAGGACCACACCTTCTATGACACAGGGGGGACCTGATTGTTCCTCGCCCTCGAAAGAATACGTTCAAAAAGAGTAAAATGTACTATGGTCCCAAAATGTGGAGTAATCTGTCTATCGATATAAGAAATTCCCCATCTGTGACAACTTTTAATGCTAGATCCTTAAAACATTTATGTATGTGATATAGTTCTGGTATACATCGCAATATATCAGATTTTAGCAACTCTACGTGTATATTTTATTGAAATTGTATTTTTTTTTAAATTTCTTATTTGATATCTTGCATGTCATATTTGTCCTGTATTGTTAAATGTTTGTACTAACTTGTATCCTAGTGTATGTTATTAATTTTGTGGTAGACTAGCTTCTGGCTAAACAAGCTACCCAGCTTAAATACAGTTATCTTATTGTAACTGAGGTATAAGTCTTCAGATAGTATCCCTGTATCGCAATCTCGGTGATAGCTATCATTGAGTCGATTAATCGTATAAAGTTTTCAAATTCTCCCAGTCATTCAATCGTAAAGGAACGATATCGATCTGTATATGTCAAGGGATTTGAATGTCGCCTCTTCGCTTTTCATTATTTTATCATCATAAGAGAGAGCTTCTTAAAATTAGGGCACGAGTTCCTTGATAGGAATGGCATACGCCGGTTACCCAAGTGGGATACACCATGCCCAGTTTGGTGATGGAGAGGACTTCCAAGTGGAATGGCATATGTCATTCCCCATGCCATTGCATGATAATGGCATAAGCCATCCTTTGTCTACTGAGTTCCAAAACATATGGCATGGAGTTCCTACGAGTTCCAACTCGGCGCACCATGCCACTCTGTTTGGAATGCCTTATGCCAGTTCCTAGCATGCCCAAATTTCAAGAAGCTCCCTTACAACCATATGTACATGTATAAAGATATATTTTCCAAATTGTGCATTTTGTTGTGAACGCTGACTTGAACGGAAGAATGACATAATAAAATCTTTGAATACTATTCTCAAATAGTCCACTGGACCATTTCCTTAATTGCATACCGAGGAGTATTCCTGCAGCTTATCGTTGTACGATGAAGTGTTTGGATGAAATGATGCTAGTCCTACCAGTAGCCAAAAAATGATATTTATGGCCAGAAGGGCCACCAAATAACCGTAACTCCCATGTTTCATCATATATATGTTAAGTATTAAATACTAGCATAGCATTTTCGTGTGTATCATACATCAAAGACATGTTTGAGTTTCTCAGGGGGGAACCACTTAGGCTGCGTATATAAGTGTGCGAGAAAAGAGATAGGATTTTCATGCGGGTATTTATGTTTCTGTATACTCGAGACAAGGGGCGTTATATGAGAGTATCAACGCGAACGACTGGAAGCAATCGGCACAAGATACCAGAGAAAACTGTTTACTTGAACTCCACGTCATGGGTATTACGTAACAGCTCTTAATCGAAAGTAGCCTCCACTACGGCGCACAGAAGTCTAGCCCTCTAGCAAATTCGGCTGTACGCTGACTACCACGCAGACACTTTCAAATGGGTGCGTGTTAGAGTTGATCATCTGAGCTAGGATGAAACGTACCGAGCCGTCTAAACTTCGAAGCTCGAAACGTGAACGTAGAAATTGTCTGGTGTAGGAAGACAGTTTGCGATCTCAAAAGTTGTCAGTTTGCGACCTCAGAAGTTGCCAGCTGGCATGACATCATGAATCGCCCAGTAATTGGCACAGTTATAGACGGGTCCAATACTAAGGGCTAGGGTCGTTGTCAACAAAGTAATACCATTATTATTTTATCGAAATGATTTTCTGATCCTTATGAAAATAGTCAAAATTTATCTACCGGAGCAGGTTAGGCGACGTTTGGTCGAAGGGTACCTCTTACATTCTACGATGGTTTTTCACGTGTTTTTTATGTCATTATGAGATCACTTGATAACGTGGTGTTTACCGCTCAGCACGATTGGGCTCAAGGGTATTGTTGTCACCCTGTTGGTCCGCCTGTTCGTCCGTCCTCTTTTCCCCGGGACTACTGAAGGCAGGGTAACGAAATTTTTGTCTAATGTAGAATGTAATCTGTAGATGCGTCTTTTGTAGGTTTAGTTAGTCAGGTCCTCATCTGTCTGTCTGTCCACTTTTCTGTCCATCTGTATCATGATTTAATTCCACCATTATGCATTATGGGCCTTCTTGTGGTAAGTTTCTAAAATCTAGTGGTGGTCAAATAATTTACAATAATTTCCCTGTGTTCAGAAATGTTTTCTTTACATTCTACTTCCAAAATATTCATGGAACGTTGCAAGCGTTTCCTTGATCTACATAAATCTACATATTACATGCACAAAGACATTTTCTGCAGGGTAGTGAACGAAGGGAGATAACCACGTAGCTGTAATTTTTCTGGAAGCTGTAATGGAAGTTTAAATCTACAGTTTAATTCTCCACAACCTTTTCTGCTCGTGAATTACCATTTACCAATTACTCATTTCGCGTAATTTATTATGCTTCAGTTGTAATTTGTGAAATTTCCATGCCGTGGAAACACTTATAAATAGTAGTTTGGTATACATTGTGCCACTATCAACAGAGCACCTTACAGATCTAACTTTATAGTACACAGAGGCCTTATTTTTGAATGATACACTGAATAAATCCAATCTTTACTTGCTATATCTGCTGAATGAATGTATGAAACAACTTCAAGATGTATTAAGTGTGCATAAAATGAATCTATCCAACTTGATAATGAAAGTAATTGCATCACAGCAACAATAAATAGTATTACAACAACAGTAAACAACAATGTGTCCTCGGCATCCGATAAATGAAAGCTATTCTATGAAAATGATGAACAGATTTGGATGAGAACAGTACAGCATTCTTTTGGGGATTTGCACAATAGCCCCAGCGAACAAGAAAACGTGGACAGAAAAGCCCGATTCGACATTTAGTTCCCAGCCAGGGCAATAAAATCACAACTTTACATATTTTTCCTACAGATATGTGGGTATCTTGTCTCTTTTCTCTTTTCCCCCAGGCAATAACTTGAGAACCTTTAATCGGATTCTTCACCAACCAAACTGACTGTCGCCGTATGAGTGAAACAAACTTGAGTGTGATATTCAGCCAAATCCCTCCCCCCCCTCCCACTCTCAAAATTGTATGCTTGTACCGTGCCATGAGATGCCGCCTGGGATTGCATTTTGACTACTTTTGTCAACAGGTGGGCCCCACCTGGTGGTAAAATCCTATATGCATTTCCGGGCAATAACTTAATAACATGTCATCGGATTTTGTTTCAAATTTGGTATTTATATACCACGCCATGGATTGTCCAGGATTGTGTTTCACCCACTTGCGCTTACAAAAATCTAAATCTGGTTTCCGGACAATAAATTAAGAACTTTATGTCGTATACTTCTCAGATTTGGTATGCAGATACCATGCCATGCGTTGTGGTTTGGGTTTGCATTTCGCACGCCATAACTCTCTGCTATGCATCCAAACTCCTACACTCGTGAAAACATCTTGGTCTGGACTGTTAAGGGACTGAGAGGTTGTAGCACCTCCCTCTGGTGTCTCATGTTAATATTGGAAGAGATAGAAGCATCGAAGGCGGAATAATTCCTTTGTCATGAAGACGTGGTGTAGATTGGTAATCATCTCAACACGATTTTGCAAATGCTACCGTGTGAATATTGTATACGACACATGCCGGTCCTCCGATATTAGTAAACAAAAAGAGATACATAAACGTCTTTCTTGTCATAGAGTGAACAAAAGAAGCAAATATGACTGATCACCTAGGCATCCTTTGTTTTTATATGTATGTTAGTTGCTCGAACTGTCCAGCTATGGCATTTTCTCAAATAGTTCACATAGCTTTCATGTGAGGTCGTGGCGAATACAGCCACGTACGACTGGGTTAATTAAAATTAACTTAGACGGTTCTTAGTTTGACCTTATTAGTTACACTCGGCCATTAGTCATCGGAAGAAATAGGGGCGTCTATTTCTAGTTTTCAAAAGTACAGAGAAGATATGCTGACCCAGGAACCTAACGAATGTAGGCAGTTAAAGCGAAACCACCAAGAAACACAGCTTTGCAATGTTTGGTACATGTCAGTTGTCGAGACAGGAGAATGTCAGTCTGTGGTCCTTATCACAGTGGCTCGTTTGTGAATTTCAACTCTTTGTCAGCCATCAGTGTGAAGTGATCAGACCTATGCCATCGTATCTAGACATTCGGAGCATGTACGATATGTCTAAGACGACAAGACGACACGTACCGTTAAGGAGAGAGGAGAGACTAACCCTTAAAGTAGTCCATCAAACCTACCGGACGTAGCGGAGGCATTATTCTTCCCTACGAAACTTTTCTATACTCTCTCCGTAACGATGAAAAATTGAGATACAAGTGGCGAATTCGCCATTCAATATTGAGCCGTCGTCCATTGAGGAGCTTTCGCATTTACATTCCAAAGATGTATTCCATATTAAATATAAGAACATTAGCACCAAATTCAACAAAAACTAACAACTATCATAGTATACATAAACATAAGCTAGTTTCCTGCAAGAGAGAAACGGTCAACAGTTTTTAATGATGCTTGCAAGACATCATGATGTTCCAAAAATATCAAATCCGTATCGCTGACCAGTATTCTTAATCCATTTTATTTTCGTTGCAAAGTCTTTATCTAGATGATGTATCCCAGTCACGCTTTGATTGTGACTATTCATATGAACAGCATGGGGATCTTGAAGTATATAGGTTCATACGGCCCCTGGTCCTGGGTTAAGCGGAATTAGACACAAGTTACGAAACGTAACGCCATAAACATTGCATGCTACGTTCGTATTTTCTATCCGAAGGCAATATATATCGCCAAATTTGAGGAGCTTTGAGTGGAGGCGCTTTGTGTTATAGTCTGAGACAGATCGGACAGGAATGTCTTCTGCATACGGAAGAAGTTATTGCACCATAGCTTCGTCTATATCTCTTATGCATCTCTTCAAAATTCAGCCACATTTTGATGTTCACTCTAGACCAGTATATCAGAATATGTTTGGATGTATCTGATTTATTTGACGGAATCCCAGTCCGTAGAAATAATTGTAGCTGAGGTATAAGTCGTCAGATGGTATGAGTTCATCGCTTATTCAGTGTTTAGCTATCAACGTTGATATAAAATGTTGCAAATTTTTCCGGTCACTCAATATTAAAAGGACGATCTGTAAACATGTCAATGGATTTGAGTCTGTCACATATTTGCTTTCAACGACTTAAACGCAGATGCACTTACCTCCATTGTACTATGTATGTGGCTGTTTTAATAAAAAATTATTTCCCAAATTTTACATTTATCGTAAACATTGACAAGAAAGAGAATGAGATAATCAATGCTTTCAATACTACTTTTACATAGCCCACTTGATCATTTCTATAATAGCATACCGAATATGCTTGTAACTTGTAACACCATGAAGTGTCTGAATAAAATGATGCCAGTGGTCGAAAAGCGATATTCGAGGTAAGAAGGCCCACCAAACAACCGTAACTCCCATGTTGCTTCATGTGTATATGTTAAGTATTAAATACTAGTATAGCTTATTCGCGAGTATCATGCATCAAAGACATTTTTGAGTTGCTCAGGAGGGAACCACTTAGGCTGAGCACATAACTGTGCGAGTAAAGAGATAGGATTTTCATGGGGTATTTATGTTTCGGTATACTCGAGACAAGCATGCCAAGGGGCCTTATCGGCGAGTATCAAGGCTAACTGCTGGAAGCATTCGGCACAGGATACCACAGAAAACTGTTTACTTGATCTCCACGTCATAGGTATTGCGTCACAATTCTTGATCGAAGGTAGCCTCCGCCACGACACACAGAATTCTACCTCTTTATCAAATCCGGTAGCACGCAGACTGCCACGCAGACACTTTCCAATGGCAGCATGTTAGGGTAGATCGTCTGAGCTAGATTGAAAGGTGCCAGGTCTAAACTTCGAAGCTCAAAGCGTGAACGTAGGAATTGGCTTCTGAAATCTGTTTTGGGCTCGAAAATCTCCGAAACCACGTGCTTCAGTTGGCTCATGACGCAGCACGGCCTCGTAATTAATACTATAGGCTAGAAGTCGGTGTCAACAAATTTATTTCACTGACGACTATATTTTCGTCGTCAAAATGATTTTTCCAATCCTTATCAAAGGAGTTAAAATTTATCTACCGGAGCAGGTTAGGCGAAGTTAGACCCTTTACATTTTGTTATGGTTTTGCACGGTGTTTATGTCATCATTAGCTCCCTTGTCAACGTCGTTTTTTTATATTGGGGGTCAAATATGGCGTTGTTCTAATCATCGAAGGGGAAATAACTCCTTGGTCATGAAGTCCTGTGGTGTAGTTTAGGAACCGTCTCTACATGAGATTGCAAATGCTATAGTATGAAAATAGTATACACAAAGCTGGAACGAAACTAGTCTACACAAAGTTTTTCTATATGTATGCCAGTTGCTCGAAGTGAATTGATTTTTGGCAGAGAAAAAGAGGAAAAAAGAACATTTTTCATCAAAGCCATGAAAATGTTCAAATAGCTTTCCTGAGAGGTCGTGGCGAACACCAGCCGCGTACGCCAGGTTTAATTATACTTCAGTTAGAAGGTAATTAGTTTGACCGTATTAGATTCACCCAGTCATTACTCATCTAAAAAAAATAGGGGCGTCTATTTCTGGTGTTCAAAAGTGCAGAGAAAATCTGTTGACCCATAACAAGATATGCAGCTTTGCTATGATTTGGTACATGCCAATTGTCGAGACAGGAGAATGCCAGTGTGCGGTCGTTATCAAAGCGGCTCGTTTGTCAATTGCAACTGCTTGCCGGCCATCACTGTGGAGTGATCAAAGCTTTACCATCGTGTTTAGAGATGGGGAGCAGGTACTATATTTCTGAGTAAGCTATAGTCCTCGTTTTACCGCTTCTTCCATTCACGACAATGAACTACATGCCATTGTTGAGAGGGAAGAGAACAGCCTTCAGAGAAGTGCTTTAACCGATGGGGAATCATTATGTTCCTCCACTAAACTTTTTTTTATATTTTCTCCGTAACGCCGAAAGATTAAGAGCTGACAATCTATGACTTCATGGCATATACTATCGAGTTTTTCTGGAGCCTATTTTCATGCTGCACTGCGCCTACTGCGACTAAGAACATGGGTAAATTTAAAATGGCCGCCATGTCGGGGCGGGTGGAGGAGATAAATATTTTCTAATTTTTTAGAAAATAACATAAATAAACAAATCCGGAAAGCTGAAAAATCAACCAAAAATGGAACCTGGAGTTCAGCATCATAACTCTCTCATAAACGTTAAAACTCCTGATGGATGGTCAGATCAGCGAAGTTAACCCTACCTGCCCTGGGGGGGAGGGGAGGGAGGCATTTTCCGCCCCCCCCCCCTTCCTGTTGGTTTTTTGCTCCGGAAGGACAAAAAATTAAGAGCTGAAACTTCTTGACTTTTTAGATTATCATATTGGGGTCATTTTGAGCCTATTTGCATGACCCCCAGAGCAGAGGATCATGGGTAAATTCAAAATGGCGGCCATGTGGGGTACCAGAAAAGTGATGTTTTCGTTATATTTCTTCAAAAAATTTGCTTTTCTGTATGAAAAAGTGGATAAAATCTATTTTATTTCATATCAAAATAAATTTACAAATTTATCATGCAGTATTTGCGAAGAAAAAGCAAAAATAAAAAATTCGAAAATTCTGACCAAAAAATGGTCCAAAAATGCTCTCTTTGAAAATGACGTCACAGTGACGTCATCATGGCTGCCATCTTGGATTTTTTTTGCATTTTCTTGTAGAGCTTAACCCAATGATATAGTGTGGTAATTTTCAGCCCCTTAGCCTTAGCGATAGCGAAAATATATAGGGGGGGAGGGGGGGGTGGCACTTTCCGCCTCACCCCCCAGGCCGCGGTACACCCCAAATCGCCCACGCCAGATAGGGTTAAGCAACGAGATCTTGAGCCAGGTCAATACTTGACACGTGGTTTATGTTTAGTCGGCAGGTGTCAAATTTGCCCACTTCTTACCTATCGCTCCAATCCAGGATAATATGAACTGAGGGAACTCTTGTGTCTTGGCACATGTATCACGGTCGTCATATGACTAAAACTGTTGAACATTACACTGAATCCTACTCACTCACTCATGCTGTAAAGTGTTTGTGTCATTCCATTGAAGGTGTTCACATGAATAATCGCAATAAAAGCGTGACTGAGATACAGAACGAAACTGTAATCCCTCTTGATTATGGAGTGTCTTTGGGAAGAATGCAGCAGAATATCGACCTGCGGGGTGATGTGGCTTCTTGTCGGTAAACCGCATTTCCGCATAAGTGTGGCCAAATTATTTCCAAATTGTTTTCTGTATGCTAATGCCTGTTGGTGACCCTTGGCTCTGAGATTTCTCTCTGTATATAGTCATTCCAACCTACACTATTTTTCTAACTAATTAGGGAATATGCCATTGGACGGCGTCGGGCCTTACTGACTGAGGTTTTGAATACAATTAAGAACATGCACTCTATGAATTTATACCCGGACGTACTATGGACCGTTTCTGACACCTGACGGTGACACACATCAGATATTCTGGAGAAGAATGTAGTCAAAATATCGGCCTGGGGAGGCAAGTGATTTCTTGTCAGGATACCGACACTCGTCCCACCACCATGTCCTGATAATTCACAATCTATCCATACTCACATAAAGTACCAGCCTTAACTCTGCATAGGTTTTTGATGTATAATTAAACGTTTAAATAAGAACCTGCACTCTATGAATATATACCCCGACGTACTATGGACTGTTTCTGACACCTGACGGTGACACAAATCAGATATCTGGGGGAAGAATGTAGTCAAAATATAGGCCTGTGAAGGCAAGTTACTTTTTGTCAGGATACTGACACTCGTCCCACCATCATGCCCTGATATTTCCCAATCTATCCGTTCTCACATAAAGTACCAGCCTTAACTCTGCATAGGTTTACTCCTTAATGTGTTCGTGATGCTAACACGCTCGGTGTGTGTGGAGTGGCAGTGAGTCTAGCTACTTGGTGGTCTTTTTTTTGGTGACATATCACAGCCAACACATTGAACACGTGCAGGTTTAAAGTTATTACATTTACATTTATAGAAAGATTAAAAGGGTGGTGGATAACGATAACAAATATAAACAAAAGAAAAGATAAGTTTGTATCTTAATTATACGTGATGTAAAGGGATATTTATTCGTGAGTTTGTTCTTCCGGATGTGGAAAGTTAATATGCAAGATGCACTCCCTTTATGTCGTAAATGTGCACTGTTTGATATTCTTTCATCTCAGCTCAACTTCAGTACATATAACATGAATATTGGCGTTTGCGGGTTTGTATGCTTACATCAGTATACTTTTATTTCCAAAGTCAGTAACACTGTAAAGTAAGCCAAATTTGTTAATTATGCCAGTCTTACCCCACGTTCTCTAGGCTGTATTTTTTTATTATTTCATATTCCCATACATTTTAGAGTCAGAAAAATGGTATTTGCGATTACAGATACACAAAATCTACCTGGACGACAAGTTCCTAATGGATGTCGAGTTGGTATCCTATATTGGTGATAATATATTGATGAGGAGCAGTCAGAATCAAACGGGGAAATGAACCTGTGCAAGTCTGGAACAGTCACGATTTTTCATACAGCGGAAACACGAATTGTCTCATCTCTCATCGGATTTGTAGCGAAGAGTTGGTTCCCTTGGTTATGATGGATATCTCCCCACAAGAAAATTGCCGAAGTCACCTTCGCAAACGTGACAGCGATGCCCTACGCTAGCTCTTGCGCAGACGCTGTCGTACAAAAGGACCACCGGATGAGTATTGCATGACATAACGGTAATAAGAATGTGTTTATGTTGAGCCAGAAGCGTTGTGGTAACACGCTTATGAAGGAGCGAGAATGGTGTAATATTTGCACACAGAATCCTCACTTTTTAATAACCTTTGTTACACATGTTATCGCTCCTCTTCACTCCATTCGTGCTTTCACGTAACTTCAAGCTAATGTTGATAGCTTGCGTAATGTCTTATATCGTAGAAAAATTATGCCCTGAAATTATACGGTATAAATAATCGATTTCAAGTTGTCTCCTTGACGCTGCACATACTCGCGACATGTAACATAACATGGGTTTTACGCACAACGGAAACAAGGGCAAATACTCTTAGCGTTATATCTTCTTTCGCATGTTGAAGCTCAGCTGAATACTATGGCCTCGTTCTGTCTGATATTATCGAACCACACGCACCAGCTATCACTTGCCAAGGATTTCCTTCATTAAAGTCATACACAATTCGTTGTGTTTAAGCCTATGGTGTCCATTCGTGCTTTGGTCAGTAAGTCAGATTTGAAACCATACACTCAATCGCATCATGGCGTCTACATGAATATTACAATAGCATTCATTTAGACTCTGCACATCAAGCATACTACCAATTATGTTAAGGTACTGACAATTTCAAGTGTTTTTTCCAACTTGAACCTAGTAAAATGGAATGTATTGTGATATCTCGGGTTAGAATGTTTAGTACATTAAGTTTAGCAAACCGAATCCTGGGACTCTATAAATTATAAAAGTTCAATATATAGTTCTTCGTGCAGTTATAGGCTATGCTATATAGTGCCGAACTTTGATCAGGGGGCGATTGCACGTATTGTCCTTCTGTAACAAAAGTGGTTAGCACCTAATTCTCTCTGTCATCGCTAACCGGATTTGACCCAGCCTCGGGAAGCCTACACTTAAATTTAGACGTTTGTTTACTTATGTGTTTTAAGCATGTACTCTAAAGATGATGAAAACCGATAGGATACTATCGAGAAAACATGTGTTTCTGACGTGTCTATAGGTAAACCTATCTCTCGCCTAATTACCCCGGCAAGTTGCTTTAGCGCAAACGATGGTTTCTGGAGAGAATGTGGCTGTTTATTTTCCAAAAAATTGTACGCGACGCGACTAGCAAAGAGTTTACCGGATGACATTACCCCATGATGCTTTACAGAGTACTTTCTCAAATTTGTTCCCCGGGCTTCAGTCTCGGTCTACATAGTCTATATAGTAAGCCAATGCCGCATTGCCTCACAGTTGTACCGCCATCACAGCGTGTTGGGGGCTGGTTTGTTTGTGTTTTCCGAAGAAAACAGACACACGAGAAGGAAGGATTACCGCTACTCTTGACGTCGCAATTTGCACCCACTTCCCAACAACACATGATTTCTTGTAATGTCGGTGGCCACGTTAGTACTGAATGCTGCATGCTCGTAACGACTGGATGAACTGGAGACGTGCTGAGACTTCAAAACTACTAGAGACATTGGCCATCAGATGATATCCTTGTCTATTCTCTGCACTGAAAAGTAACAAGGTTTCCGGTAAACGATGGTGCACTTCAAACTAAGGCGAACTCAGATGTTATTAACATCCGTCAAATTAAGTGCCAAGTAAGGACATTTGCTGGCCAATTTGTTCTTTGTTGGTGTTCTTGTTGTTGCGGATGAGGAATTCATTCAGGATCGGCTACAATTCACGACGATTTATTCGACTGCCTCGATAGAGATCACGAGATCTCAAACTGCATCCTGATTTCCCCAAATTATGGGCTGGTATGACCAAAACATTCAAAAACATAACACGGGAGTTCATGGCGTACTCACGTGAGAACAGAATGATCAAGTTCATGTGCTGAAATTACAAGCCTACATGCTTTAATCACATGTTGCCCAGGAAATGCACTAAACTGGTGAATTCCTCAATAATATCTCGATCGTGCTTTAGATTGGAAATACCTTCAAACTTGCCCCATGAGAAGTAAACAGGGTCTTGCAGACACAGACTACATGGAGGACATGGAATGTATTCCTTTCACTATGATGGGCTAAAAAACGGCAGTGATGTCATATGATAATGGACAATATTGAACTCATTTCGGCATTGTAATTTTTGTGAATTGCGCGAAGAATCAACCACGCCATATATTTATTTGCCAGACTTCGTGGTGCGTTGTATTTCTCCAAATATACAACCGGTCCTCTCGTCTTGCTGTCTCTTGTAGCAACTTGGTAAAGAATGATGTCATCTATCGCAGCGGCCACATCAGCATTCCGAGTTCTCCAATAATAGACGAAGTTATGAGTACGGGGTCTAGTGCACTTGCATTAGCAATCATTCTGAAATGTTGGATACATTCCAATGAAATTTACTAAGCCGAGGTACAGTTTTGGAACGTGGCAAGTCAAAACATCCAGATTAGTGAATGATGACATTTCCGGTCCGCATTACTGCGCCTTTTCCCCCCGATTGTTTATAAGCTAGAAAAGAACAAGGTTCGTTCAAGTGTTAAGTGACACAGAGATTCATCGTTGTGGTAGTTTGGTTTCTCTTGTACTATATACTACAGGAAGAGATTGAGATATCTTATCAGTTCGTGGCAAAGAAGAGTGTGGCTACACAACTAAACCTGACATTAGTTACCCGTAACTCGAGCAGACGACAGGGATCCTCGCGCGAGTGACCTTTTGCTCGATTCTGAATGACTTTTACATCAGAGCGGACCACCCACTGACGTTACGCGCGGGAACGAGAAAAGCGCTTCAACCTTATTCCCAGGTGCTTATAAATAAGAACAGTCGCACGCAATGTATAACATAGGATAAACGCACAGGTATTCATATAAAGTGTGCTTTCCTGCAGTTTGGGAAAATTGGAATACGTAACTGCTTTGGATTGTGGATCAAGGAACACGGAAGGCTAATAATTATTACATCCATGTACATATGTACCAACGTTTCGAACAAGATGTCATCAGACGTCTGGTACCTCAACTCCGTAAGTCGTGTGTGAATTTCACCGGCACACCTACCCAGTTTGGCTGTGCTATAGTGTGAAGTGGAGGTCTGATTTCCGGCGTAGGACCTGCACGTAAACCTGTATGCTTTACCTGCAGCATACACATGCTGTTCGACAATGCTGTAGCGTGTAGTGAAGGTGTGATTTCCGGCGTCTGATGCAAAGCATAGGGCCTGTAGCAAAACAATGATGGGCTTAGGGAGTCCTGTATTTTTACCCGTCTCTTCGCTAAATTCCAACGAGCATGACCAGGACTCGGAGTCAGCGGTGAGTTCCTCTCCTGTCAGCCCCTACTTCATATCTCCCTTCTCTCGTTCTCTTGAAACTGTACTATTTATAGATCTCAGCACCAAGGTATGGTGTATCTGTATGAAAACTTACGGCATAGCTTACCTTGCAAGCTGGCTAAGGAACTAAGAATATGAGCTAAAGGTTAGGTCAGGAAGGCTTCTTGGTACCACTGTGTGCCCCCACGAAATATCTTTTTAACGTTATGCTATAGGTCTTTTTATATTTTAAAGTTTTGCTTATTATTTGTCGAATGGGAACAAGCAATTTCCAAACATTTGCAACTGCTGCCAGAAAGCTTCGTTAAGAAGAATTGTGAGCACGAAGTGCCTAATCGCTTTAAATTCGAAGTATCAGTGACAAATTTCATAACATATAACTTATCGTATATCTCATATATCTTTGTAACCATCTATTCCACAGCGTGTCTCATGGGATATTATGTCGTTAAAACCTCAAGTGAACAAAATCAAACAGGTAACAAAATGCATCTTTTATATTACTGTTGCTTCACTCACAAATGGGATTGTTCAATTTTGAAAACGTCGTAAATTTGATTGAATAGATTATTTCATTCCCACAAAGCGTTCCGTTGCCGTAAAATCCACCGGTTGGGATATGCAATCATGTGGCGCTGGCTACAATTATCAGTTGCCATTTATTAAGCCTGGATTGTTATGAATA
Source organism: Hanleya hanleyi (assembly GCA_036873755.1). Classification (NCBI taxonomy): domain Eukaryota; kingdom Metazoa; phylum Mollusca; class Polyplacophora; order Lepidopleurida; family Hanleyidae; genus Hanleya; species Hanleya hanleyi. The sequence continues at coordinate 52,247 of JAVTVY010015551.1, forward strand.
CACTGGAAAGTTTGCCTGAAAGTTAGAATGAATGAATTTTTAGTATAATTAGTATGAATACAGTTTACTGGAGAAATTTTTGTGAAGTCATCCATATCGAAATGAGGTTGTTATTTTGGTGACAGCTATAGGTTTATTGTCTTGGTGGGAAATTTAAACCGTACGACGTCGGACATTACAGGTTAATTTTCTGAATATCTTTGCATTTACCATGTTTACCCCATGTTGAGGCTTTGTCTCCATCAGGCGGCCCCGACGACCTATTCCATATTCCATATAATAGTATAAGCAGTATAAGCAGTTTTAGGTTCCGTGTGGTTACTTCATACTCTCCACATGAACAAACGCGCGACTGAGATACTCATGTGAGGTGCCGAGGGAAGTTTTCCTGTGGAGTCATATGGCAGCTTTTTAACCGCCAGACGGTTTTCCCACCTGTTACATATCTCTCCAATTTAGTGTCTGATACAGAAATTTAACAAAAGTAGGAAGAAGTTAAATGGAAACAACGTTGCATAACTGGATATCTTCCAATTAAATGGAAGATTAATTTCAATTAAAGGCAGCATTAAAAGGGTGGTGGAAAAGATGTCGGCGTATTGACAAGAAGTCATAAAATCCCAACAAGAACCAAAAATGACACCTGCGATGATTTGTATCCCGGCAACGCTTTTATTGTAGCGGCTCGCGTCGACATCTTGAATGGCATATACACACGGCCTCTAATAACGGCTTGAGTGGTATTAGATCAAAATATTCAAGAGCGATTATATAATGGCCCTATCAAGCCATCTGATGGAAAATGATGAACTTTGTGACGTTAGGTAGAAGAAACAGACCAATCGAGGGAGTATTTATAGAATGCAAGTTCTTATTCAGAACACATATCTGTGAGGCCTGACCAATCAGAACACATATCTGTGAGGCCTGACCAATCAGAACACATATCTGTGAGGCCCGACGACGACCAAGCACTTCATTCTCCACCAGGTTTACCAGTCACAAAACTACAATCACACTGATTTGTGAACAAAACATTTGATTGGTCGATTACAATTTTCGAATGAAATCTGGTCTTTTCTTTGTCTTGTGGAGACAATTGGGAGAAACTCATAGTTTCTGTTTCATAGTTTCTTCGGTTCCAACTGTTGCGTGGTGGATGCTTCAGACGACTCAAGAAATTAGGGTATTTTACCGATTTTCTTCCCGGATTCCCGTGGCGGTGTTGCTGTTGATTGCACATGTCAGTCATGAAATTGTGTTAATACATGAAAAATGAACAGATTCTAATTTTAGTTCAGGAACTGAGCGAGACATCAAGTATTGGCGGATCTTCAAGAAAGTATAGTACTTTGCTCTCTTATAGAAAATAAAGTTCATTTGATAAGTGAACAGAAGGCCCTTCAAGGTTCATGTTGTGAATTTAGTCAGGCAGTTTGGCCAATCATAGCTGCTCCGGTCACATTCTTTTTACGATAATGGAGCTCCCAATATATGTTGAAGCTATATCGAGATCATGGGTCGGGTATCTGATGCATGTATGACGAGTGTCATTCCATTGACTCAGCTATGTTCTCGGCATATACAGAATGAGAATTTCAAATACAAATTGTTTTGACACATACGCAGCTTTTGAATAATGACAATAACTCCTTGCTGCCGTCTTCATCTATTCTCCCGCCCTCCAAACAATCCGACACAGAAGTCCTGAAGCTAATTTGTGAAGTTATTCCTGCACCCAGTCCACATCTTTGACCCCCCCATTTAGCTGGACCTAGCACCTGATGTAAATCGTGTGTGTGTATTCCATGATTTATGTCCCTTTTTTCCACGGATAATTCTGTTTCGGTAATAATTCTTGTATAATTCCAGCCATCTTCAGGGATAAATTACATTATGAAACACCTTCCCAGAAAATACTTGTATAGTTCCAGTATGTTTTATCCTTCTCATAGTCGAACTGTTTTGGTCAGGAGGACAGCTCAAAATAGAAACTTATGTCATATATTTTGTTATGACACCGAACTGTTGATGGACATGGATTACTTCATCAGTATTTTATTAAGTTTAGCGGAGAAAAGTTGAAGAGTTTTGTATATACGGAAATGAAGTTGGGTTGTATCTGAGATAGGATTAACCCCACGATGATAAAGTTACTGGCGATACCTAATTGAATTGTATTGTTTAGACTATTGAAGTCGTTTGACAAACTCATAATAGATATAAAATCTCGTTTGCGTAATAGATGCATAAGACATCTGGAGAATTTGGGGTATTTTTCCGATCTTCATCTTCTATTCTTGAACTATTGTTGTTATTATTCTTGATCGCATCGGCCAGTCATACAATTACGTTTCACGCCGTATGGATTTAGTCATGAAAATATTTCTGAGATTCATAAAATTCTGTTGATTTGCGAAAGTTTATAGAGCAGGATCTGAGCGAGAGGTCAAACATAGACCTCTAGATGGCAGATCGCAAAGAAATTATAGTACAGTGCTCCCTTTGCTATTCAGATTATTCTGTCAGCTTGCGCTCATGGTTTCTTTCGTAACTGCCAAATCCTATGATGTTCTAGTATGCGACGATCTACTTGTCTCTATAACGATATATAGATGATATAATTATACCTGCCCGTCTTTCTGATTGGCTTGATACCCTTCTCGGCAATTTACTCGACAAGCCAATTGAAATATCGGATTTAGTTTCAAAAGTTCGAATCGGTTATCGAGTCGGTCAATTCAGAGGTGATAAATCGTTTAACCTTTGTCATCCTAACAAAATTTAGTGGACTCCACTGGACGGGTTAGATGATAGTTGCTCTTTTCTTTCTGTTGGAGGCCAATTATTGGATGGAAACAAAAGAGATGCTGGCAGTGGTGAATACTTTGTTAACGAATTGCACCAGCCAACACTGCGTGAAACGTTCAATTTTCCAATTCCGGAAACCCGCCGGAAACCTATTGGAAACTGTGTCGCTACAGTTTCCAATAGGTTTCCGACGAGTTTCCGGAATTGGAAACTTGACCATTTCACACAGTGCAAGGTGTACTACTGGTAACCCTATGGCATTATCATCCACCAACTTTACAGTATTTATCCCACGCGAATTTGTTGAAACTGGTTCTGGATCTCGTCTAAAATGGCATATTGCCGCGTATATGTTCCGATTCACCATTCATCTGTCATTGGTGCCCTCCAATATTTATACACTGGGGGCCATATGGTCGCGGTATGTTTGCCGGCAACCTTATCTTGAATTTACTGTATGGATTTTTAGCCCCCGTCTGTTACATATACACGCGTTGAACGTGTACCATCCCCGACAAAAGATAAGACCGATCATTCAATAACTAACAGTCTATTGGTATTAGTGTTTAATATTTTGTCTTGATGAGTAGGCACAGGCAGTGCAGCACTGGCAGTATATAGGCAAAGTGTCGGACGGTGTAAGACAACCATATATGCAATGCATGGCATGCTGTACATACACATGCTCATACTCATCAGTTGTCGCCTGCAAACATATGAAAATATGGCAAACTATGGCAAAAGCATGAGAAAACACGGCAAACATATGCCTGTATGCAAATTGTGGGAATGAGCTCTTTGACAAATAATTTATTTTAGTTCGGATTGCAATCATTACATAACATTCACAGGAATGCAGAGGTGGGCTATACATGTATAGTACGTATCGGTTCGAAAACGACCAAAACTGCATGAAGGGAAGTAGCATAAGAGTTGTACTGGAAATGTGGGTCACGGAACATACTAGAGTATGGTAGTCCTTGTCGTGATGTGTAATTCAAGTGTTTTATGAATCTCAACCCGGGGCTAGGGGCCATATGAACCCCATCCTCGCTAAAACCAGGGGTATCTCTATCTGTATGATAGATATAACCCCTGGTCCGCTTGGGCAGTTTATCAAGATCAACGACACACAGCGGCATCCTGCACATATTGACCAATCAGATGACTTAAGCACCGCGACCATGGCGACCGTGACAACAGATTCGAAAACACCATAGCTTGTGCGATATCCAGTGGCAGATGAACTTGCACCTTTTCAACAACCATGAACATTAATAAATATAAAGGAAACATAGTTTAAAACAAAATCTATTTGAAGAGAAAATAAACCCATTCATCTACCATCAAACATCCAACAAGCCAGGCAAAGGTAGAAAACACCGAAGCTTTAAAGGCGGCCAGCGATGTCAGTGTATCCGACTTCACCTTCCCACTGAAGCGAAGGACTCGAACTGGGTTGAAACGCACGGATTTCTATACAATTTCACTGGTCTGTCCATTAATATTTTATTGTTATGCGTGCTTGGATTAAATATTTTACATTCGGTATCAGCGAATAGTTTAGCAGCGAAAGTAAAGCCCAAACGTCTTATATACCATCAGCGCAGTTTTTCTAGGTCACGTAACTGGAGTGTGGGCGGAACGCGGTTTGCTATGCAAGTTGGTCAAGGGTTCGTCTTTGGCTCACAAATAGAAACCGCGACGTCGTGAAGATGTATGAACCCATGCACTTCAAGATCCTCATGATGTTCATATGAACACACCACAATCAAAGCGTGAATGAGACACATGACTCTCTAAATAACAACTTCACAACACAAGCATATCGATTAAGAATACTGATTACCGGCATCACTGAAAACTGTTGACCGATTCTCTCTGGCAGGAAACTAGCCTATGTTTATGCGAACTGTGATTGTTGTTGTTATTTTATTTGGTGCTAATGCTGTTATAGGGAATAGGTCTTTGGACTATGGACATTTGATGATTTCAATCTGCTCCATGCAACACTATAATAGCTGACTCAACGCTGCTACCGCTACAACCCCAAACCCTTATTAGCAAGTTGCTTTTCAAATGTGTTGATAAATAGTTAACATCGGTGAAATCCAATCGTATAGGTTACATGGTTGATCCAGTAAAGCGAATATAAATTGTACAGGACGAATGCGATAATTTTTCCATTTCACATACAAGGATGGTCAGTTGGCATAAATGTCAGAGACTGAAACATTGACAAAGGATGCTTCAGTGTCGTATTCTGCCAATCTGTCCTCTCTACTGGATGAAGCTGCCATTTTACAGCGAAAGTCATTGTTTAGCAAAAGCGACCTCTAGTGGCGATTTTGGTATTCTATACGGTTTATTTGATGATGCATCCATACGCGGTGATTATGTCGTTCTTCACAAAGAAAATCATATGGATTAATAATACAGATCAGCGATACGGGTTTGATATTTTGGAAACATCATGATGTCTTTCTGGCATCATTGAAAAATGTTGAACGCTTCTCTCTTGTAGGAATCCAGCCTATCATTATGTATGCAATGTTTTCCTTGAATCTGGTACTAATGCTGTTATTTGAAATAGGTCTTCGAATTATGAGCGCGGAAATTCTTTAATGGGCGACGCTTGAATATTGAACGGCAGACTAGACACTTATAGTATGGTATATATGATAAGGTATTCCTGATGGCCTAAGATATGCGACGTTCTATGAAACTTTCAATATGCGCATCGTGAAAGTGAAATGAGTCCAAGACTATCATACGACTGCATTCATTACATATTCTGTCATAAAATACTTTATTGTTTATCTTCTGGTTTCCAGTCCATGAAGTTATGCACGTTATATATGGCTAGGAAAAGCAGATAGCATGGTATATACCAACCTCCCCACAGCGCATGCTCCAATTCATAGTCTCTCTACTGTGTCCCTGCCTTCAATAGCGGAAGTTCTCATTTACAACCGGGCTGTGGCGTAAGCGGAAACTCCCCCGTACACGAGGATCTGTTTTAATCCGACCCCGAACAACCCCCTCAGTTTTGCACATGAGCGAATTACTTTTCATTTGCTTACTCATCAACGAGGGAAATTAATCTTTAGAGCATTCTTTGCATGGCTATGTCAACACAGATTTAACACAGAATTGAAAAGTGATCGGAACGTTCGACGAATCGCGCCTTTCATAGTTTATTATGTCAGTTCCGTCGGCTTGACCCCCTGGTGGAAATTCTGTGCGAAAATATAACTAGTGGTTGAGGTATTATGAGGTCTTTGGATATACACTTGTTGGAAGCATCCTGGTGCCGTATTATATTTACTCAGAATATTAAAACCAGCTGTTCATACATCTAACGTGCAGTACGATTATGTATAGTTCTTAAGAGGTGTTGCCTGTACGGATGCACATATAGTATAGAGTTACCGCTCTTACGCTGTGTGTTCACAGTTATTAGCGAAGGCAGTGATCTCTACATACCTTAATATTGAATTTCGCAAGTATAACACCAAAGGGAGAGTATATTATAAAGAATGCTGCCCTCGATGATTTGAGCATAGCAATATTCCTCTTCACTGAATTTGGTGGAAATCGCCGATTGTGATAAACAACCTGATTATAGGAATATTCATAAAGTTAGACCGCGGTTCGCAGTTCGTTATTCGGGACCAGTCCTTCAGCGACTCATAACAGCGCCCCTAGCAGCGCCCCCTGGCGTCATATTTGGGATATGAATATGCAAAGATAAACAGCATGACATTATCTCTTGCTTTACAGAGTTTGAAGTTCAAAGTACTCATAATAGAAAAATACAGATTTCCATATCTGAGAAATAATTGCTGGTCTCCTCGAATAATGAACTGCGAACTGCGAACCGCGGTCACTTATTAGGAATATTTTTGTTCTTTTTCTTTGTCATTTAGAGAGTGGTCGTATAACAGTGTAACACTATCTTAGTATAGCACAGATTCTAGTGTAGAAAATTGTAGTTTAGATCGTTGACATATAGTGCTAGCGATTAGGTGCCTTACTCTGGGGGGTCGCTGGTTCGAATCCCGCTCGGGACTCGACCAATTTTCTGCACTGGAATCTGTGCTATACTAAGATAATGTAATCCCAAAATAACGAAAATACTGTAACCTGATTATACTTTGGGCTATATATTTATAAAAAGGATAAAACGCTCGCATTCAAGTTGACTGACATGTCCGGCAGATGGTAAATTACGACATATTTCAACATAAGCATGAACTCGTAGATTGAATGGGTAGACATCGGCCATAGATAATGTCCTTGACGATAATAAAAATATAGGTTTGCGCAACACTATAAGCATCAGATGACAACCAAGCATGAAATAAGAATTAATAAAGAAGGTATTTTCTTGGAAGACAGAAATGGACAAATCATGTCAGGGCCGTTATATTCCAGAAGGAAGTGCTTTTGATTCTTATACAGTCTCTGCCACATTTGTTGTTGTTGCATTGTTAAAAAAAAACTTTAACAGAACATTGTAGTCAGATTGACTCTGGAGTATTCATTTCGATAGTTTGTGAATCTCCGAATTATTTTCTGTTTGCTTGAACTTTTTCGACAATCTACCTGCATTGATATTCGAGTAGTGCACTATTACAGATTGTTTATCATTAATTAGAAAATTCCCTGGAACCTGAAGGAGAATGGAAAGCGAAAGCGAAAGTGAATTTTCCTTGATATGCTGCGCTTCCAAACTGGACGTCACTTATTGAGTTGAAACGCCAAGGTATGGATTTTCGCAAGGTTTTTTGACGCTCAAATTGAACAAATTTTCTAGAAACCTAGCTCAAACTGGCTTCAGTCATATGGGGCGAACACCCCTTGATGAAAATACGTTACTCAGAGCCTCGCGTGTGTCTTTCACGGATTTGACATCCACTTCGCCTTGTTTGATGGATTACGATTTTAATATTATGGCGTAGATGGAAATCCACCAACAAGCGAATTCAAAAAGTCTCCCCGTCATGCATTTTGAAACACACTTTAGTGGCATTCTGTTCAGAGGTGAGATTAGATGAATCATAGAGTTGTATTGCAATCCAAAGGTTGAATTCACTCCTCTGACATTTCACTTTCGTTTAAACAGTTGGCGCTACACTTTCCTCGCACCTGACCTCTCATACCACACTTTGAACTGGGAAATCTGAGTTCATAAAAACGCCATGAAACCACCTGACAGTTGATGTATTTATGGGGCCGACACTATAAATGTCAACGCTGTAACTTTATTTCGGGACATTTTAGTGAAAATCCAATTTTTATGCCATGAATCGCAACCTGGTCGTAGTATATTCTTGTCAAGGGACGTTCTTGTTCTCATTCTTGACATTAACCTTACCAGACCGGGAGGTGGCGGCTACCAGACCTTTCTCCCCTATCTCTGGAACGACAAAAACTTGAGAGCTGACACTCCGTGACTTTATAGTTTATCATATTGTGGTCATTTCGAATCTATCTGCAAAACCTCAGGCGATCATGTGGGGTACCAGAAAAGTGGTGGTTCCAGCATTTTTCTTCAAAATTCCTGCTTTATTTCACAACAGATTATCATTTACTAAATTTATATATATAATCCAGTTCTTGCGAAGAGATATGCCATCATGAAGTCATCATTGAATTCTTTTACATTTTCTAGTAGAGTTTGAAGCATATAGTGTGATAAGTTTCAGCAATCTAGCCTTACGGATAGCGAAAATATATAGGGGAAGTCAGGG
>JAVTVY010015552.1:0-63910 GCA_036873755.1 Hanleya hanleyi
AATATTATACGTTATGCGGCTTACTTAGCTCTAAATAAATCTTTTAAAACAGTCCAGCAATATTTAAACCGATTACACATTTTTCATCTGGATCATAAGTTGTCTAACCCTTTAGAGAATAACTGGCTTTTGCAGCGTCTGTTAAAAGGTGTTAGACGGTTAAAAGGAAACACGTCGTTACAGAAACCCCCTTTCTCCATTGAGCACCTATTTGCTATAAAGAACACGTAAAACTTGATGATATTGTAGATCTGAGATTTTGGGCTGCTGTGACGACGGGTTTCTTTGGTTTATTGCGGGTCAGTAACCTTTGTGTCCCTGGTTCTGTAATGTCCACGCCTCTCCATTGTATATGGTGTGAGGATCTGGATTTTCATGCATTAGGCATTATTATAAAGGTCAAGTCTTCCAAAACTATTCAATTTGCACAGCGTATTCATCATGTTGTTCTTCCTTCTTTATCTGGTGCCTTATTCGATGTATGTCCCACTAGGAACCTATCAAAATTTATCTCCATGGCTGGGCCGATAGATAGGCGAATGCCGGTTTTTACTATCTCACAGCACGGACACTGTAGCTCTCTGACGCAATCTCAATTTTGTAAGAGCCTTAAGCAAAGTACCTTAGAGATTGGTCTCTCAGGCAGGTTTAACACGCATAGCCTGCGTCGAGGTGGGGCGACGTGGTTAGCATGTTTGGGTATTCCTCTCCCTGTGATTAAACAATTCGGAGATTGGAAAAGTGATTGTGTCTTCATGTATATTCAGCCAGAACCTCTGGTTAGTCTCGGTCTTATACAACAGTCCTTACGATACCTACCCCTACTGTGGAATGGGGTTGTTAAATATCTTTTACATGTATGCCAGTTGCCCAACCTCTATGGCCAAGTAATATACCGCCAATTCTTGCAGGCAATGTATCAGCTTAATTGTAGTAATTGCTGTTATGTAATCGAATTTGCATGCGCGCATGTCGTATAATGAACTACATGTTTAATCATATTTGCATACACATGTACGTGCACAGTTGGACAAAGTATATGTATTGTACTGCTTAATAATTTATTATGCTTGGCAGGGCTGCGCGCCCAGAATTGCAATTGGCTGCCTTATGAATACAATTGTTTTAGTATAGTTTTATAATAAATTTTTATGGCAATAAATTTATTATTTCGCCAATCCAATGGTTCGTTTTAGAAATTTGCATGATATGTGGTCAGTGCCCTGTAGCTGTGCAGCTTGAAGTTTCTCCATGATATATTCCTTTACAATAATAATGGTATCAGAGACAGAGACTAAATTGCTTTATAATATTAATTTTATTGGTGGACCATTTAAGCTCTGATGTCGGACATTTCCAACATAATTAAATAATACTTCATATTCATGTAATTCCACAAGTTTTTGGGTTGCCCTTGTGAGCTCATAAAGTCAGCAGTAATTGGTACTGGCAGATGTGGTACCCTCAACTACGGCCCTCAGTGGCTGAGTGGTCTAAGGCGCTTCGCTGGTGATCACTAGCCTCGCACTGCTGAACCGGCTCACTTGCAAACGGGTGGTGGTTCTTTCCAGGTACTCCGGCTAATCCTCAACCATTAAAAATGGCCGTCACCATATGAGTGAAATAACCTTGAGTGGGACATTAACACACACAACAACCCCCATGCACCACTAATTAATATATTTCGCCTCTTTTCAGCCTCTCATCTTTAAACTACCTCATTGTGCAACAAAAGAGCAGCATTTAGCAGGTTTCTGTAAATGATGTTAATTCAGCAGATCATTAGTTGGCAGACCTACCCTCAATTCTATTGATCTCTTGATGTAAGCGATCGATGCTCAGGACTTGAAGACGATGAAATTGTGTTGAACATTTGATTGGAACTATGCATGCAATGGGATTGATGGGGAGTAATTATGATCAGGGCTGGATTTTGGATTCTCAGACATGAGTAATTTCATGTTCACATGCATCCATTTCTTGAGAGATCACAGTACTGGACGTGCACTCCCAATTCTCAAAAGTGACAAATACTACCTTGACATTGTTACCATCTTTCTTCGTCTGCCTCTCAGAAATTTGAACTCCTAAACCTAGCATCCATTTAAGTTGTTCAATAAAATATTGGTTTTAAATTCACTAGCACAAACATTTACCAGTCTATATTTAGGCAGCAGATCATCCAATTCCGGCACTTCAGTATTTGGAGGAACAAGTGAATTGAGGATTTAATAAGGTTGTTATTGAAATCTGATGCACACTTCTCCGTGATTAATCATGTATGACTAACAGGACTTGAGTTGGCCCATACCTTTGGGGATCAGAAAAGTCTATACTGCTGGTGGTGGCTGAATTGAAAGATTAAATTGCCCTTTTAGCGCTATCAGTCCTCAGAGACAGTTGTTTTGATTTATATTCTGTAGCATGCCGGACTGCGTGGCGTCAGATGGTCTTCCTGTTTATGTCATTATTACTATGCTCTCGTAGTTCTGTCTTGGCTGTTCTCAATGTGTTACTGTTTTCAGTGTGTAGCTTGAAATTTACTGGGATTGTCACGGACAGCACTTTTACAAGTTTAGTGGATATAGTTTATAGCTTATAGCCTGATTTATATATACTCTTGGGAGAGATTCTCGCGTCTCGCACCTTGTTGATGGAGATGGGATGGAATTATGATGACTTTTTACAAGCTATAAATCGAATGGTTCAGATCCTGGGGTATTGATGAGACAAGCAGGTTGCTACATTTCCCAGCTTGTCTTCCTTCGTAACATATGATCACTTTGGACTCATTCCTCCTAAATTGTTTGGTCAATTGGATCATTGGAGTTGTAAGCTAACACAAACTCTATAATATATCAGCCCATATATCTCAGTTACAATTTGATGGCCCATTCTTTTGTTGTATTCAAATATACCTCTGATCTTGTACCAGATTCTGTTTTGGAACATTCCCATTCTTGTGCTGGATTCAAATTTGGAACATTCCCGTTATGCTGGATTCATATTTGGAACATTTCCAATCTTGTACTGAATTTAGATTCAGAACATTCGATCCTGTTCTTGTACTGGATTTTAATTTGACACATTGCCAGTCTTGTATTCTGATTTAGAACATTTCCATACTCATACTGGATTCCAGTGTGTAACATTGCCATTCTTGTACTGGAGCCACATTTGGAATTACAACACATATAAGGGAAGTGGGAAGAGGTGCCGACATACTGAGTGCGTCACATGACTTCACAGAATAGTCTTCTGGTTAACCTATTCTAAAGCACATACCAAGTATCTAACGATTCGTGATTCCCAATCTTGTACTGGATACAGGTGTGGAAATTTACATACTACTGTATTTTAGTACATTTAAAACATATCCCATGCTGTATTTTAGATTTAGAACATTCTCATCATACTGCATGAAGAGATGTTGCTTAAGAAAGTTTTGTCTGGTTGGTCAGTGCCTGTCCTTTCCATTCATGTACTGGATTCGAATTAACATTTTCATTTCTGTGCTGGATTCAGATTTGGAACATTCCCATTGTAGTACTGGATACGGATTTAGAACATTCCAATTCTTTAACTGGATTCACATTTGGAACATACCCATTCTTGTACTGGATTCACATTTGGAACATACCCATTCTTGTACTGGATTCATATTTGGAACATACCCATTCCTGTACTGGATTCAGATTTCAAACATTCCCATTCTTATTCTGGATTCCAATTTGGAACATTAATTCCCACTATTGAACTCGATTTAGATTTGAAACATTCCCATTTGACTGCAGTTGGAACACTCCAACTCTTGTACTGGATATACATGTAGGTTTGGAACATTACCATTCTGTGCTGGATTTTAGATTTAGAACGTCCCCATCATAATGGATGATATGTTACCTTATCAAGTTCTACCTGGTTATGCCCCCCCTCTAACTAGAGGGGGGCATATAGCGATCAATATGTCCGTCCTTCCGTCTGTCCGTCTGTCTGTCTGTCCGTCTGTCCGTCTGTCCGTCTGTCCGTCCGAATTTCTTGTCCGAGCAATATCTCGGTTAATATTTGATGGACAGGATTGAAACTTGCATGGAATGTGGCTAGTGCCTCGTAGATGTGCAGCGTTGAGTTTTCCGAGTTCCGGTATAATTTTCAAGAGTTATGGCCCTTTTTCTGAAATCTCTGTGAATGGGACTTGTCCGGGCTGGATCTTGGTTAATATTGTATAGACAAGTATGAAATTTGCATGATATGTGGTCAGTGCCCCACAGTTGTGCAGCGTAAAGTTTCTTCACGTTTCGCTTATATTTTCAAGAGTTATGGCCCTTTGTTCCTGAATTCTTCGTGAATTGGGACTTGTCCGGGCTGGATCTCGGTTAATATTGTATGGACAATTATGAAATTTGCAGGATATGTTGTCAGTGCCCTGTAGTTGTGCAGCGTGAAGTTTCTCCGCGTTTCACATATATTTTCAAGAGTTATGGCCCTTTTTTCTTTAAATTTGTGTGAATTGGGACTTGTCCGGGCTGGATCTCGGTTAATATTGTATGGACAATTATGAAATTTGCAGGATATGTTGTCAGTGCTCTGTAGTTGTGCAGCGTGAAGTTTCTCCGCGTTTCGCATATATTTTCAAGAGTTATGGCCCTTTTTTGTTCAAATTTGTGTGAATTGGGACTTGTCCGGGCTGGATCTCGGTTAATATTGTATGGACAATTATGAAATTTGCGTGATATGTGGTCAGTGCCCTGTAGTTGTGCAGCGTGAAGTTTCTCCACATTTCGCGTATATTTTCAACAGTTATGGCCCTTTTTCTTCAAATCTTTGAGACTTGTAGGGCTGGATCTCGGTTAATATTGTATGGACAAGTATGAAATTTGCATGATATGTGGTCAGTGACCCATTGGTGTGCAGCGTGAAGTTTCTCTGCTTTCGGTTATATTTTCAAGAGTTATGGCCCTTTGTTTATCAAAACTAAAGTGAATGGGATATATTCATTTGTCCAGGCTGGATCTCAGTCCATAACCAATTTGGACCAGAAAAATGGCTATATTATATGTTATCCTACATTCCAAAGCAGACAACATAGGTCCTGAAATTAAAGTATGAAGTTGCCCCAAAAAGAGTGAATTGGGTGCAAAATTCAAAGTTCACTGATCGCTTCATAATTTCACCACAATATACTCCCAAGGAATGTAGGTCTCATAACCAGGTCACATTTTCGGATTTGGCGAAAGCCCTGGCGACCATCTTGCATCGAAACATCGTATTATCACTTGTTGGCTGATACTTGGAATATGTATTATGTGAGGCATGGCAAAAAAAGTGACAGAAACAGAATTTTTATAATTATCCAAATTAGGCCTCCACCAACCAATAAACAACAGAACAATGGCGGGGCAGTGTCGGATTAAAGCGGAAGGGGGGGCATACAATTGAGCAATCTCTGATTGCTTCCTTCCTGTGTTGGTCTTGCATCCTCCCCCCTGCCCCTACCCCTGTGAATTCTTGGTTTACAGTGCCCATCTGTATTTTTTCTGGATGAACGTCCTAGAAAGTTTATTCAGCTAAAGTTAGCCCATTTTGTTGGCTTCATTTGAAAGAGTTTGCTCACGCTTCTGACAGCACACTGAAGACTTCTCTGTATTTTTTCTAGCCCTTGACTGATCTTCTAACTATAGCCCTTGACTGGGCCTAATACAATGTCTGGACAGAAATTGAGCCATTACTTGTTGCTTTCAACAGAATCCTTAGTTGGACGAAATTAGGATAAATCTAGGATTTGTACTATTGCTGAGGAAAACTCGCTGGTCAGAGGCATCCATTACGTTCCTCAATGTGTTATCATATGAATAATTAGGTTTGACTCGCCTTAATCACTAAAGGGGTTTTTAACTGGCAATGATTTCATCATTCAAGTAGATCTCTGCAGTAATCAATTTTACAGACTTGGAAGAATGTACCGTTAACATTGGTATCCAGCTTTCATTGATCGGCAGACCTTTTAAGCCGCATGCAGTCACTCTTAATATGTGGCACATGTACCGGAGTAATTGAATAAAGCTTCCATGTACATTTCACAAGTTTTTGGGCTCTTCCAGTGAGGTTAGTTTGGAGTCAGAGTGGTAATTGCTATTTGCTGATGTCCTATACACTCCACGAGGGGAAATATTACTTTGCCTTTCACCATCCCATCCTTAAACTGTCTCATTGTGTGGCAAAAGAGAAGCGTTTAATGTGTTCCACTAAATGATGTTAATAGTGTGGCTGGTGGGGGAAAGAGTGCGATCAAGATTGAATTCTATAGACATCTTTATAGGAGCAATATGCTCTCTCAGTACAACAAAGTGTAGTGTGTGAGTAAATCGTATGAGCTGCAATAAAGCATTGGATTATTCTTTAGGATGGTATAATGGAGTGATTGGTATTACTGGATTGAGAGTAATTACGGTCAGGGTTGGACTTTGCTTTTTATCCCCCCGGCATATATGCCCGGGGGATATAGCGATAGCCACGGAAGTCTGTCCGTCCGTCTGTCTGTCTGTCTGGTTGTCTGTCTGTCTCACAGTCTGTCTGACATGTCCGTCAAATGATAACATCTTGTCAACGCAACTCCTCCTACACTTTTGATACAGTTCACACGATACTTGGTGGATGTTATCGGCACAGTCTGGAGATGCGCATGTGCTTTTCCTGTTGACGGAGCTTTTTTTTTTCTGAGTTATTGCCCTTTGCGGTTCAACATACTGTAGTTTAAATGATATCATCTTGTCAACGCAACTCCTCCTACACTTTTGATACAGTTCACACGATACTTGGTGGATGTTATCGGCACAGTCTGGAGATGCGCATGTGCTTTTCCTGTTGACGGAGCATTTTTTCTTTTCTGAGTTATTGCCCTTTGCAGTAGTAGGTTGATGGCAATTAATATTTCCCCTTTATTGTTTCTTGTCCATGAACTAATGCTACTGCACATGCACCTTAAATATTGGTTTGAGGTTTTTGTCCTCTGGGTTTTTTGTCTGGAGATGCGCATGTGCTTTTCCTGTTGACGAAGGATTTTTTTTCTGAGTTATTGCCCTTTGCAGTAGTAGTTTGATGGCAATTAATATTTCCCCTTTATTGTTTCTTGTCCATGAAATAATGATACTGCACATGCACCTTAAATATTGGTTTGAGGTTTTTGTCCTCTGGGTTTTTTGTCCTCTGGGGCTTTTGTCCGTGGGGCTTTTATCCACGGATTCACAAAAATCTTTATATATCTTGAATTTGAGGAAAATTTGCAGATCTAAGGATTGTCCTCTGGGGCTTTTGTCCTGGATTCACACAAGTCTTTGTATGTCTCGATTTAAGGAAAAATTGCAGGGCTAAGGATAAGATTATTCTGGACTTCCTCATTTACATGGATTTCCAGATCTGGACCCAGTTCACATTTTGCATAACACCATGCAGCATCTCACACACAGCAGACGAGACTGAACCAGCACGTGGAAAACTCATTTGGTATTAATAAAGATTGTTGACGAAACGGTACGTAGAAGACATCAAAGTTTACAATACAGCTGAAATTTAATTGATGTTGGTTTTGTTTGCTGCTTGTGTGTCTTGAACCCCCATATTATGGAATTTTAAAAATTACCACCACCGTTTTGATTCCATAGGTTATCGGGAGACCAGTTTCCGTCACCTGCGCAAACGTGATTGTTTGGCTGACATGGGTCACCTGTAGCAGGGCTAAGGATTGTCATCTGGGGCTTTTGTCCATGGGGCTTTTGTTCTGGATTCACACAAGTCTTTGTATGTCTTAATTGAATTCAAGGAAAATTTGCAGGGCTAAGGATAGGATTATTCTTGACTTCCGCATTTACATGGATTTCCGGATCAGGACCCAGTTCACATTTTTCATAACACCAGTGTCTCACACAGCAGACGAGACTGAACCAGCACATGGAAAACTCATTTGGTATTGATAAAGATTAATGACGAAACGGTACGTAGAAGACGTCAAAGTTTACAATACAGCTGAAATTGAATTGGTGTTGGTTTTGTTTGCTGCTTGTGTGTCTTGGACCCCATATTATGGAAAATTCCCACCAACCTTTTCATTCCATAGGTCATCGGGGGACCAGTTTCCGTCAACTGCACAAACGTAATTGTTTGGCTGACATGGATCACCTGTCGACACCATTTGTACCTTCTAATAAGTGAACGGCGCTTAGTGAACATGTACCTGGTGCAAGTAGTACAAAGTGAACAGTGCTACCTTTAATATTAGGCTAATCATTGTTTTGAAGTGGCAGATTTAATATTGGACTTAGCTTCTTGTTCATTAGGGCCCATTCAAGTATTACATATAACCGAGTCTAATTTAAAAGTGGAAAATCCAGAGTTTTCTCATTTTTAGTCCAAATTTCAATTTTTCCAGTCCATTTAAAATACAGTATTTTTCACAATTAGAAGCTCACAGAAATACTGCTTCCCAATTCATTGACACTGGGGTCGGGGGGGATACACCATCTTCTGATGGCTCTCGTTGATACAGCAGTTTGATATCATAACCCCTGAGATTGAGTTCCATTACATGGAAATTAATTGAAATTGTTTCAAAAGATGTATGAGAACATACTGGATATATTCTTGTACAGATAATATTATGGTATCAGAGACTAAAGTGCCTTATACTATTGATTTTATTGGTAGACCATTTAAGCTCTTATGACGGACATTAAATAATACATCATATACATGTAGATTCCACAAGTTTTTGGGTTGTCAGGGACTAATCCAGGCATTTTTGAGGGACAGCAGTCAACTACCGCGAAACCGGAAACCGTAAAACCGGAAATAAACCCGCTGTGCAAAACCGATGCGTAGTGGGCTTAAAACAGGCTAAAATGGCGGCCCGCATGGATTTAGTCAGGAAGCCCAATTCAAGTTGGAAGATTTAGTGTTTCCACCGGTTGTACAAATAATCAGTTACTTCTTCGATGAATAATGAAAATAAGACCATTAGAGTAATTTTAAGTGGTTTTGGTTTAGATTTTAGCTGACATTCAATTTTGTTTGACAGTATTTGGGTGCGTGAGTTTGGGCGCGCAGATACGGGTATCAAAACCCGTCTGGATTACTCCCTGGTTGTCCCTGTGAGCTTATAAACTCAGCAGTAATGAGTATTGGCGGATGTCCTACCCTCCACTAGGGCCCTCAGTGACTGAGTGATGGTCTAAGGCGCTTCGCTGGTGATCACTAGCCTCACACTGCTGAACCGGCTCGGGCTCAAGAGTAAAATCTTGCCAGGTACTTGCAAACGGGTGCTGGTTCTCTCCGGGTACTCCGGCTTCCTCGACCATTAACACTGGCTGTCACCATATGAGTGAAATAACCTTGAGTGGGACATTAACAACCCTCCCCACGCTCCACTAATTAATATATTTCACCTCTTTTCAGCCTCCCATCTTTAAACTGTCCCATTGTGTTGCAAAAGAGCAGCGTTTAGCAGGTTCCTGAAAATGATGTTAATAAGCAGATCATTAAATGGCAGACCGACCTTCAATTCTTTTGATCTCTTGATGTGAGCGATCGATGCTCACGACTCGGAGAGAATGACAATGTGTTGAACATTTGATTGGGACACTATACTGTATAAATGTTTCCTTGTGATAACCATGCAATGGGATTGATAGGGAGTAATTATGATCAGGGCTGGGTTTTGGATTCTCAGACATGAGTAATTTTATGTTAACATGCATTCATTTCTTGAGAGAGCACAGTATTGGACGTGCACTCCCAATTCTCAAAAGTGACAAATACCACCTTGACATTGTTACCATCTTTCTTCGTCTGCCTCTCAGAAATTTGAACTCCTAAAGCTAGCATCCATTTAAGTTGTTCAATACAATATTGGTTTTAAATTCACTAGCACAAACATTTACCAGTCTATATTTAGGCACCAGATCATCCAATTTCGGCACTTGAGTATTTGGAGGAAAGCAAGAGTTGAGGAGTTAATAATGTTTTTACCGAGATCTGATGCACACTTCTCCGTGATTAATCATGTATGACAAACAGGACTTTAGTTGGCCCATTCCTTTGGGGATCAGAAATTCAACACTGCTGGTGGTGTCTGAATTGAAAGGTTAAATTGTCCTTTTAGCACTATCCGTCCTGGGAGACAGTTGTTTTGATTTATATTCTGTAGGATGCCGGACTGTGTGGCGTCAGATGGTGTTCACGTTTATGTCATTATTACTAGCTCTCATAATTAACTTGGCCCTGTTCTGTTTTGGCTGTTCTCAATGTGTTACTGTTTTCAGCATGAATCTATCTTGAAAACTGTGATTGTCACGGACAAGAATTTAATTGGATTTCTGCTCTGCAATTAAAACTTTCTGCCCAAGCAGCACTTTAGCATGTTTAGTGGATATATAGCTTATAGTCGGATTTATATATACTCTTGGGAGAGATTTTCTGGTCTTGCACCTTGTTGATGGAGATGGGATGGAATTATGATGACTTTTTACAGGCTATAAATCCAGTGGTTGACATCTTGGGGAATAGATGAGATGAGCAAGTTCATTCAATATTATCAGTGATTTTCAGACCTGGTTACAGTCCCTGTCCTTCATTTCATTTCAATTGATTTGATTGATTTATTCACCAATTAGTAAATGTATAGAGATGTTGGTCGAGCATAAAATGATCTAAGAATAAGTGTTACATATGTCAAGCAGTACATATTATCGGCGGGTATAAAGCCCAGGGGGCTTTTTCTATCCCTAGCGGATGACAATATACAAAATTTGATAATATATGTTGTAGGTGGAATCAGTAATATACACAAAAGCGAAGTACACAGACTATAATATATTTGAAGCATGAGATTAAATCAGGTATCAATGAGAAATTATTTTAGTTTTGATTTGAACAGCAATGTGGAGTCTTTAGTCTTCAGATACGGAGCAACTTGTTCCATTCTCAAGGTCCTGTGCTCTTAAGAGTGTAGTAAGAAAGGTTGGAGTAATGAAATGGCCTATAAAGGTAACTTTTCTCAATTACAATTTGATGGCCCATTCTAATGTGCTGTATTCAAATATACCTCCGATTTCGTATTGGATTCAAATTTGGAACATTTCCAATCTTGTACTAAATTTAGGTTCAGAACATTCCTGTTCTTGTACTGGATTGTAATTTGAGACATTGCCATTCTTGTATTCTGATTCAGAACATTTCCATACTTGTACTGGATTTCATTGTGGAACATTCCCAATCTTGTACTGGATTCCAATGTGGAACATTCCCAATCTTGTACTGGATTCCAATGTGGAACATTCCCAATCTTGTACTGGATATAGGTTTGCAACATTCAGATACTGCTGCATTTTAGATTTAGAGCATCCCCTGCTGTATTTTAGATTTATAACATCCCTATCGTAATCGATAAAGAGTTTTGTCTGGTTGGTCAATGTCTGCCCTTCTTATTCTTGCCCTGGATTCCAATACTTGACACCAAAGACTTGAAAACTGGAACTTGTTGCTTCCTCGCTCACGCTCAGCATTGAGAGGATAGAACAAGGACTGATTCGCCCGGTGTCAGTATAATGTGAATGAGTTGGGTGTAATTTCAGTGGGGCAGCACTATAAAATGGCAGCATGAGATCTGCTCTGTCGCAGGTAGGTGCCCCCTCCTCTCTCCCTCCTCTCCCTTCCCTTCCCCATCATGATATAGCTGAAAAATGTTGAAAGCGACGTTAAACCCTATTCACTCACTCACTCCAATACTTAACATTTTCATTCCTATGCTGTATTTGGATTTGGAACATTCCCATTGTACTGAATATGGATTTAGAACATTTTATTCTTTAACTGGATTCAGATTTGGAACATTCCCATTCATATTCTGGATTCCAATTTGGAACATTCCCACACTTGAACTCGATTTAGATTTAAAACATTTCCATTTGACTGGATTCATAGTTGGAACGCTCCAACTCTTGTACTGGATATACATGTAGGTTTGGAACATTCCCATTCTGTGCTGGATTTTAGATTCAGAACATCCCTATCATAATGGATGATATGTTCATTAATCAAGTTTTGCCTGGTTGGTCTCCCACCCCTCTCCCACCCTGCTCCAACCCCTGTGAAGTATTGGTATACAGTGCCCATCTGTATTTTGTCTGGATGAACGTCCTAAAAAGTTTGTACAGCGAAAGTTAGACCATTTCGTTGGCTTCATTTGAAAGAGTATGCTCACAATTCTGACAGCACACTAAAGACTTCCCTGTAATTTTTTCTGGTCTGACAGATCTTCTAACTTGCCCTTGACTGGGCCTAATGCACTGTCTGGGTAGAAATTAAGCCATTACTTCTTGCTTTCAACAGAATCCTTAGTTCCACAAAATTAGGGTAAATGTATGATTTGTACTAATCCAGAGAAAAACTCGCTGGTCAGAAGCATCCATTAAGTTCTTCAGTGTGTTATCATATGAATTATTGGGTTTGACACACCTTAATCACTGAAGGGGTTTTTAACTGGCAATGATTTCATCATTCAAGTTGATCTCTGCAGTAATCAATTTTACAGACTTGGAAGAATGTACCGTTAACATTGGTATCCAGCTTTTATTGATCGGCAGACCTTTTAGGCCGTGTCACTCTTAATATGTGGTATATGTACCGGAGTAATTGAATAAAGCTTCCATGTACATTTCACAAGTTTTTGCCCTCTCTCAGTGAGGTTATAGTTTGGAGTCAGAGCAGTAAATTGCTATTCGCTGATGTCTATGCACTCCACGAGGGGAAACATTACTTTGCCTTTCACCATCCCATCCTTAAACTGTTTCATTGTGTGGCAAAAGAGAAGCGTTTAATGTGTTCCACTAAATGATGTGATTTATGGCCCAAACCTACACCTGCTTTGATCTATGCCTTAATCTCCGCCAGGAATACAATACAAACGATACAACGGAAGTTTTAAAACAAAAGTTATCTCCCCTGGGGAGTTATCCCCCCGGGGAGTAGTCTCCCTTTAGGGGAGCTCTCTCAGCTCAGCCAGGATATATAAGCCAGCTCCCAGTATACTCTTCCTCTTTTCTCGTTTGTACCTCCAGTGGTGCACGTCAGGGAGTTGCAATACAGTCTAGTTGTTGTTGTTAAACTAGTTGTTGTTGTTCAAAGAGTTGTTGTTGTTTCAAGTCTTGTTGATTTCGAAACATTTTCTTTCTGAATTATGTTTTTTTTTCTGTTCCCATTCCTTCAAATTCTTGCCGTGCGTGTGGGCGAATTTCGACATGCCTAGATGCCCACACGCGTTGTTTCGTTTGTAAGAATAAAATTTGCTATCGAAATGACACGTGTAATGAATGTGTTTCTTGGGATAATGATGCTTGGAAAAACTATGCACAAGCCCATAGATCCTATTTTCTGCAGGCTTCAGAGAACCCCGATCTATCGGAAGTTGATAGACGGGTGTTGGAAATAGCATTAGTTGAGGACATTAAAATCAATCAAGATATGGGGGGTCCCGTGTTAGATTTGCCCCGTAAGTCTAAAAAGTCCAACTCCTTCTTCTGGGTCTGAGGATATACCACCTAGCGGTATGGTTGTACGACAGGATAACCAAGGTGTATTGGATAGCTTAGCTGCTACAGGTCTTGCTTTGTCTGGAGGCCTTCAAAAACCAGTTCCTTTGTTAAAGCAAACAAAGGCCAGGTCTCGCCTACTGCGACGTTCTATTGTATCCGTCGGACAAAAGATTTTGACTTCCCCACATGTTGGTTCTCCGACTCCTTTGTCTATTGGCCTTTCGCCTGCTGATTCTCGAAATAGGAATTTACATCAATTATCTCCTTTACGATCTAAATTGGCAGGTTTATCTAAAAAGAAAACATCTTTTTCTATGGAAGGCCGTTCGGGTTCGGATGTAAATGTGCGTGTTACGGATTTACAACCTCCAGGTTCGACGCATGTTGACACTTCACGTCATCGGTCTCGCGTGTCTGTTCGTCGTTCTGGTTCACCGCATCGCCGTTCTCGTTCTCGTTCGCCTGTACGTCGTTATGTTCCATCTCCGCGACGTCCTGTTTCACCGTCGCGTCGGGTGTACTCGTCTGTACTTGATTCTAATTCTCCTGTTGGGCGTTCTCGTTCTCCGGTTCGTCGTTCTCATTCATCGGGTCATCGTGATGCTAATTTACGGGTTTCTCATTCACCGGTCAGCCGTTCTCGTTCTCCGGTTCGACGTTCCCGTTTGTCTCCACGCCATTGGTCACGTCAGTCTGATCATGCGCAGACTCCGTTTCTTGACTATGCTCTCAATCAGAGTTCTCCATCCTTACATCGTCGTCACACTGTTCGTTTTCCGTCCCCGGTTTTGACTGCTTTGTCTGATGATGATGATTTCTCTTCGACGTCGGAAAGTTCGGAGGATTCATCTATGATGGCGTTTTCGGTTAAAATGAAAGCACTTTTGGTGCTTGTTCCGGTCATGCCGTGTCCATCGGAGCCGTTTTAAATGTCCGACTGCCGCTTCGGCTGCGTTTACGTCATCGTCGGCATCACGAACGACGTTTTCCTCCTGCGCTCCGTCACCAGCTTGGGAGTCTAATCTGAAGTTATTTGAGGATCAATTGGAAGATGACAACAAACTTAAGAAGCCCTCCTTTCCACGTCATTCAGTCAATGACAACGTGTTGCCGGAGAAATCTCCCAAGATGGATCGTGATTTGAGTCGAATTACGAAATCACCCGCTGCGGCTGCTATTTCGGTTCCATCCAAAGTTTTCTCTACCATTATGGATATGTTGCTGTCTATCCAACGTGCTACATCTTACGCGGATTGGTTTTTATTGGCATCGTCCCGGATTTCCTTGGATCCTGCATAACGTTTGAAGGATGGGTCAACTTTGTTATCTCCTGGACGCATTGAGTATTTACGTGGCTTCATGGATACGCTCGTTAAAGCTAACCGTACGGTTATTCAGGCAGGTGCCTTTTCTTATGCTTCTCTTCTGCAAGCGCAACGTTCTACCTTACTGAAGGGTGTCAAACCTGACGTTCCATACTTTGTTAAAGACCAACTACAACGGCAGCCATTGTCATCTAAACGGGTTTTCAACAATGCTATTGATTCCGTAATGCCGGCTATTTGCGAGGAACGTACTGCTCGGTTAATTTCGGCTGTTGCTCGGCGCTCTGCTTTTTCTGTGGATCGGAAGCCTTCACGGGGTCGTACTTCCAAACCCGCCCAGCAGAAGGGTTTCCCTCAGCATGATTTTCGTGCCATCGACAAACCTCCAGGTAGAGGCCGTGGCCGCCGCTCCGCCCGTGGGAAATCAGGTTCCAACGCGGAGGCTCTTCCAACAAATGACTATCCGACTTCCGTTTCCGATCACGTCAACGATTCCTATTCAACTTCCAGTCCAGACCCAGACTCATCTCTCGGCCTCGCCCCTCCTTTATTCCAGTTCCCGCAGGGCATGTTCAGATGCTCCTGTCCTCTGTCGACACTCTTATCAAAAAAGGTGCCGTCAGAGAACTTCCTCAAGACGACGTCAGCGTTGGATTTTACAGCCACGTTTTCCTGGTGCCAAAAAAGGACTCGGACCAGATGAGGATGGTGATCGACCTCAAGGTTTTGAACAAGTATCATCTCGTAACTCCTCCTCATTTCAAGATGGCGTCTGTATCATCGATTCTGGGCCGCCTAAATCATTTGGATTGGCAGGCCTCAATCGATCTACAGGACGCCTACCTCCACATTCCTATTCATCCTCGTCATCGGCGTTTCTTACGGTTTGTCGTCAACGATCGGCGCTTCGAGTGGCAAGTCCTCCCGTTCGGAGTCAATGTCGCTCCTTGGCTATTCACCCGCATTACGTCACCAGTAATGGCGTTCCTTCATCTTCGGGGTATTTTCATCGAGGTGTATATAGACGATATACTCATGTGGGCTGCAGACAAGGACAGTCTCAACGCGCAGGTCCGTTTCACGTTGCTTGTATTACGTCATCTGGGCTTCATCCCGCATCCCCTGAAATCGGAGTTGGTTCCAGCGCAAGTTCGCCGTTACATCGGGGCGGTGTTCGATACTTGTCTACAACTAGTACACCCTCCAGAGGACCGTTGGACCAAAATTCAGGTGCTGATTCTAAGGTTTTTATCATCAACGTCTCAGACACGACAACAGTGGCAAAGTATTCTGGGTTTACTCACTTCCACGCAGGATCTTACTCATTACGGCCGCCTCCAGGTTCGTCTGCTGCAGTACCATCTGTCTCCTTATCTTAAGAGGTCATCTCTCAATCCTGCGGTTCCGGTGTTGACGTCTCTACATCCACATCTGATTTGGTGGCAGTCTCGTCACAACGTCATGCGGGGAGTTCCGTTCCGGCCTCCTGTTCCGGTTTACCATCTCTATACCGATGCTTCCGAGACGGGCTGGGGAGCCCATCTGGACGATCTGGAGGTCTCCGGCAGATGGTCGACTTCGGAGTCCAGACTTCACATCAACCTTCTGGAGATGAAGACAGTCATCCTTGCAGTTCAACATTGGAGTTTCCTTCTCAACAATTCGTCCCTCCTCATAGCTACGGACAATTCCACGGTCATTGCCCACATCAACAAGATGGGTACCACCCGATCCCTCTCGACTTTTCAGCTTGTGTGGGACCTCTTCGACTGGGCTCTCATTCATCACTGCCATCTCCATGCTCGCCATGTTCCGGGTCAGCTCAATGTCCTAGCAGACCGCCTGTCTCGCCCCGACACCGTCCTACAGACCGAATGGCAACTTCATCCGGAGGTGTTTCGTCAGATTTGCAGCGTTTGGGATTCTCCATTGATCGACCTGTTCGCAACGAGGAACAATGCACAGCTGGCCCTCTTCGTCAGTCCGATTTTGGACCCTCAAGCCTTCGCCATCGACGCTCTTTCGATCAGCTGGGACAACTTCATAGCCTATGCCTACCCTCTGATGGCCATCATTCTAGAAGTTCTCCAGAAGATTGCTCAGCACGACTGCGTGGTGTTGCTTGTGGTTCCTTGGTGGCCTCGTCGTCAGTGGTTTCCGGTTCTGCTTCCACTTCTCACAGCTCTGCCACGACGTCTACCAGTTTGGCCCGACCTGTTACGCCAACCTCATGGGTTATTTCATCACAACCCGCGGTGGCTCAATTTACATGTCTGCAGACTATCCAGAGTGCACTCACAGTCCAAGGATTTTCAGCGGAAGTTGCACAGACGATGGTGTCAGCCAATCGATCTTCCACATCACAGCTCTATCAAGCGGAATGGGCCTATTTCGTCTCCTGGTGCCGAGAACGTGATGCCAATCCCGACTGCCTCTGTTTCCTTAGTAGCTGACTTCCTTCTTCACCTCCATCGCGACAAGAAGTTTCAAATCAGCACCATTGAAGGATATCGTTCTGCTTTGGCTAGGGTTTTACGTCTTTCTGCCGGCATCGACATTAGTCTAAACGACAATATCTCTGCGCTCATTCGGGCTTTCGCGCTACAGTCTCGCCGTACTCGCCAGCTGTTACCGAAATGGGATATTGGTGTGGTTCTGTGTGCTCTGATTCGTCTGCCGTTTGAACACTTACAGTCCGCTTCTCTTAAAGCTGTTGCCTACAAGACAGCTTTTCTGGCGGCTTTTGCTTTGGCGTCTAGAGTGTCTGAACTTCATGCTCTTGAGAGATCATCTATGACCTGGTCGGCGGATTGGTCGCGTGTATCGTTTCGACCTATTCCGGAGTTCATTGCCAAAAATGAGTCTGTTCGCTTAGGTCTGTGTGCGCAATGTTTGTACTCCATCCCTGCGTTATCAGACTTCGTTCATGGCCTGGAAGACGACCTGCTGTTATGCCCTGTTCGAGCCATTCGTCACTATCTCACTCGTACCGATCCCGGTCGGGGCTCGCGTCGTCTGTTATTCTTGTCCCTTCGTCCTTCGGCGATACGTGACATTACTAAGAATACCATCGCTTCGTGGTTAAAGAAAACCATTTAGTGGTCTTATCAATTGGCCATTGACGCTCCCCCGCTACTGTCTACTGCTTCTTCTCATGAAATTCGTGCCATCGCTACGTCATGGCCTTTATGGAAGAACTTGTCCCGCCATGACATTGTCCAGTCTTGTGCGTGGACGGCAAATTCCACCTTCACCAATTTCTGTCTGAGAGATATGTCAGTCCAATCAGATAGTGTGACCATGCTGGGCCGCTGGTGGCTGCCCAGCACGTGGTCAGGTAACTTTCAAAAAAGGGGGGGGGGACAAAATTGTCATCACCGCAGCAAGTCAACCGGCTTGCTGTATCATCTCATTTCATCTCTCAGTCATATCATTTGTCCACACACTACATGATCACCAGAAAGAAGTAATAGCTCAACTTGCCAGTCATCAATCAAGAAACCTGACACAATGGTAAGTTTTAATCTTTGCCTTTACTGCAGTTTTGCTTGTGTCATTTCAGGTTAAAGCTATGTCCTTCTAGATCATCTCAGCTGAGTCACCTTGCGGTCAACTCACAAGTTCAGCGTACAAAGAACTGACACTTTTGTGAGTATAATAATGTTTATTTTTCAGGTCACCAGTGTCAGCAACAGTAAAGTAAAGAAAGTTGACAAAGACAAAGAGGAGACTCAAAGATTCCGCTGTCAACTCTCAACAGTCCAGCGTCTGCATCAGGGATTAAAGTACACAGAGTTGGACCTAAAGCGGAATGTGGACTGACGATGGGGTCAGGTGGACGACTAGTATGGCATGATGGCGAATCTCCCAACTCATACTTGCTGACCTCCGAACTCTGGTGTTCAGGTGCCTCAGTTCCGTTGGCGGTAATACTGCGTACCACATCCACATCACAGAATAGGACACCTTGTATGCTACATTGGCGACCAAAGATCCCAACTCATACATGCTGCCTTCCAAGTGCTCATCCCGGCCTGACTGCCTGAGTTCCTATACGGAGGGTAACACTGTGCTCCACATCCAAGACCACAGCTACATGCATGGAGACATGCAACAAGTTAAGTAGCCACTTCTTATATCCATGACTACCTTCTGCGTTTCTTACCAGGGTTTTCTTGTTGATTATTATTGTGTGTTGTTTGTGATTATCTCAGCGGATATCCAGCCTGCCATTGCAAATACAACAAGGCCGAGGTTCCCACCTCCATATGTTGGGACCGCACTGCGGTGGTCTAATGGTTAGAGCGTCGGCCTCGTAAGCGGTAGGTACTGGGTTCGATCCCAGGCCGGGTCATACCTAAGACTTGAAAAATGGAACTTGTTGCTCCCTCGCTTACGCTCAGCATTAAGAGGATAGAACAAGGACTGGTTCGCTCGGTGTCAGTATAATGTGACTGAGTGGGGTGTCATGTCTGCCTACGACATGATATTTCAGTGGGACAGCACTATAAAATGGCAGCATTAGATCTGCTCTGTTACAAGTAGGTTCCCCTGCCTCTCCCCCTCCCCTCCCTTCCCTTCCCCGTCGTGATATAGCTGAAAAAATGTTGAAAGCGACGTTAAACCCTATTCACTCACTCACTCACTCACTCCATATGTTGGTAGTGAGGCATAGATCAAAGCAGGTGTAGGTTTGGGCCATAAATATTAAACATTTATAAACAATGTTACTATTTATAACCAAACCAAACCTGCTTTGATGTTATGGCCCTCCCATCCTTCCCCTCACTCCGCGGCCTTGCACACCACAGGTCTCGGTTTATAACAAGAGAAAAGAGGAAGAGTATACTGGGAGCTGGCTTATATATCCTGGCTGAGCTGAGAGAGCTCCCCCAAAGGGAGACTACTCCTCTGGGGGATAACTCCCCAGGGGAGATAACTTTTGTTTTAAAACTTCCGTTTTATCGTTTGTATTGTATTCCTGGCGGAGATTAAGGCATAGATCAAAGCAGGTTTGGTTTGGTTATAAATAGTAACATTGTTTATAAATGTTTAATAATTGTGTGGCTGGTGGGGGAAAGAGCGCGATCGAGATCCAATTCTATAGACATCTTTTATAGGAGCAATGCTCTCTCAGTACAACAAAGTGTAATGTGTTAGTAAATCGTTTGATGGAAGCAATAGAGCATTGGATTATTCTTTAGGATGGTACAATGGGATGATTGGTATTAGTGGATTGGGAGTAATGATGATCAGGGCTTGACTTTGCTTTTTGATATGGCAGTTTGGTATCATCACTCCTTAGATTGAGTTCTATTGCATGCAAATTAATTGAAATTGTTTCAAAAGATGTATGACAACATACTGGATCTATTCTTAATAATGGTATCAGAGACGGAGACTTTGCCTCATCATATTGATTTTATTGGTAGACCATTTAAGCTCTTATGTTGGACATTTCCAATGTTCTGTTGATTAAATAATACGTCATATAAATGTAGATTCCACAAGTTTTGGGTTGTCCCTGTGAGCTCATAAAGTCAGCAATAATGGGTATTGGCGGATGTCCTCCCCTCTACTAGGGCCCACAGTGGCTGAGTGGTCTTGAGGGGCCCACAGTGGCTGAGGGGTCTTGAGACGCTTCGCTGGTGAACACTAGTCTCACACTGGTGAACCGGCTTGGGCATGTGTCAAATTTTACCAGTTACTTGCCGACGGGTGGTGGTTCTCTCCGGTTACTCCGGCTTCCTCCATGCAAATTGGCTGCCACCATAAGGGTGAAATAACCTTGAGTGTGACATTACCACCCCTCACCCCCCACGCTTCACTAATAAATGTATTTCGCCTCTTTTCAGCCTCTCATCTTTAAACTGTCTCATTGTGCAGCAATAGAGCAGTGCTTAGCAGGTTCCTGTAAATGATGTTAATTCAGCAGATCATTAAATGGCAGACCGACATTCAATTCTATTGATCTCTTGATGTAAGCGATCGATGCTCATGACTTGAAGAGGATGAAATTGTGTTGAACATTTGATTGGAACAATAGTGTATAAATGTTTCCTTGTGATGGTCATGCAATGGGGTTGATTGGGAGTAATTATGGTCAGGGCTGAGATTTGTATTGTCAGACATGAGTAATTCCATGTTCACATGCATCCATTTCTTGAGAGATTACAGTATTGGACACCCAAGATTCTCAAAACTGACAAATACCACCTTGACATTGTTACCATCTTTCTTCGTCTGCCTCTCAGAAATTTGAACTCCTAAAGCTAGCAAAGTTGTTCAATAAAATATTGGTTTTAAATTCACTAGCACAAACATTTACCAGTCTATATTTAGGCACCAGATCATCCAATTTTGGAACTTGAGTATATATTTGGAGGAAAGCAAGAGTTGAGGAGTTAATAATGTTGTTACTGAGGTCTGATGCACACTTCTCCGTGATTAATCATGTATGACTAACAGGACTTTAGTTGGCCCTTTCCTTTGGGGATCAGAAATTCAACACTGCTGGTGGTGTCTGAATTGAAAGGTTAAATTGTTCTTTTAGTGCTATCAGTCCTGGGAAACGGTTGTTTTGATTTATATTCTGTAGGATGCCGGACTGTGTGGCGGCACCCTTACAAAAAAATCTTATAGGATCCTATAAGATTCTGAAAAATCCTATAAGATTCTGAGAAATCCTATAAGATTCTAAAAAATCCTATAAGATTCTGAAAAATCCTATAAGATTCTGAGAAAATCCTATAAGATTCTAAGAAATCCTATAAGATTAAAAAAAATCCTATAAGATTCTGAAAAGTCTTATAAGATTCTAAAAAAATCATACATGATTCTGAAAAATCCTATTGGATTTAATAGGATAGAAATATAATAATCCTATTGGATTTAATATGACACTCCATAGGATCAATTGTATTAATGATATTAAGAAGAGTGGAAATTGATCCCGCTCAAGTATTTCAGTGAATTATTTCACACAAATTAAGTGCGTTTCACTGAAGTAATTGAATGTAATTTCACCCAAACATTATTTTGCCCACCACTTCAGCGATTTATTGACTTAATAAGCAAAATCCACCCAACTTGATACTGGACTTCATTCAACTTGAGTGGGATCAATTTCCACTCTTCTTGGGAAAAACTAATTTAACGTTTTTAGAGAGTGATGTTTATGCGGTCTTCAGTCAAGACAAATATATCTAAAATGCATTTTTGCTTAATCAGGGCAGATCTGTGAATTGCCGAGTTGCATTTGGTTTTGAAGTGAAATTGTTCGCTGGTGTACCAGAACCGGCGTGTGGTAACACAAGTTGATGAAACATCGAATTCTAAAATTATCCACTGATTGTTTTCAGTTTTAGTATATTCAATAAAGATCTTAAATGTGATACTGTGCGGTAATTATATATATATGAAGCTACACTGGTAAAAGCTCATTACATTAACGAACGTACGAGTTGACCAACAACACACATACATGTACATGATGATAATACACCAAAACACAACACACTGATTGGGCTTGATAAATTTATTAAATTTATCTGCTAAACTACAAACACAATTTATGTACAAGCAAGATGGCAATATAGCTGTAGCATGAGCAATTAGCTTATATAATGCGAAGTTAAGCTTATATAGAATGCCAAGGCAATAATTAAGGCACAGCAAACCTGGCAGCAACACTGCTGTTAAGAGAGACCAAGTTGGTATACGCTTGAGCATTAGCAATTGAAATATACATGTAAATGACTAGTGGAAATCATTTGGCCACGCGAACAAATGCAAAAACCAATTAAGGTTACACAATAAACAATAAAAAACCAAACTGTCAAAACAAATGAAATCACAGATCTAACATAGTGCCCTATAACATTGTGAGAACAACGTTACGAGGTAAAATATAGAATGATGGATTGTGGGTGGGCGGGAGATAAAACTTGGCCCTACATGTGCAGTGTATATGCTAGAATTGAAAACTGGCGGGTTTTCCTTTGTGTAGCTAGAGTATATACTAAACAGCTATCAGCACAAGACCATCTGCCATTTCATTGGGTACAGTAAGCAATAAACAACTGTTGATTGGCTGCAGTACAACTTGTTTACTGGAGGCTGTAAGGCAATCAGCCTGCTGTGTTTTAAAGTAACTTGATCAAGTTACCATCAAAACACAACACACTGATTGGGCTTGATAAATTTATTAAATTTATCTGCTAAACTACAAACACAATTTATGTACAAGCAAGATGGCAATATAGCTGTAGCATGAGCAATTAGCTTATATAATGCGAAGTTAAGCTTATATAGAATGCCAAGGCAATAATTAAGGCACAGCAAACCTGGCAGCAACACTGCTGTTAAGAGAGACCAAGTTGGTATACGCTTGAGCATTAGCAATTGAAATATACATGTAAATGACTAGTGGAAATCATTTGGCCACGCGAACAAATGCAAAAACCAATTAAGGTTACACAATAAACAATAAAAAACCAAACTGTCAAAACAAATGAAATCACAGATCTAACATAGTGCATTCCATACCAAAGTAGGGTTAGAAAGGTAAAGATGCGACGGTTTGAAAAGTGGTGGAGTGATCAGGTTTGATATAGCGAAACACTGAATCACTCCGCCAGTCACCCATGGCACGAACTACAGGGAGAGGAACGCCCGAGCAAACAAGCCATGTCGTGCCGCCACGACGAAGTGAATGGGAATTGTAGTCTGAGCCATCCAGACCCAAGGGGAGAAGGACAACATGTAACTTAGCTCGAAAAGCCGCAGGGGTCAATGTAGTGGGTTGGCCAACATGGTCAAGGTAAGTGAGGAGTGGGAAAGAGTCGTCCATCCTCCCGGCCGCCAGCAGGAAACGTGAAAGAGCAGACGCCGGGCATAATGAATTGTTAGGGAGAAAAGGCAAGGCTACCTCATGAACACGCTGCTTGAATTGGATGGTTTTAGAAGCGCGGACTCCCAGAACAAGGCCCTGGGGGTGAACCGTCAAGTCACATCGGCGGATAGCAAGGGCATCAGCCGAAAGGGTCAAATTACTAATACGGAGTAATCCGAAAAAAGCAGAAGTCACAGTGGCCCAAAATTGCATGGAAGGCAGTGATGTAAAATCAATCTGCGCACGAATGCTATGGAGATGTGAGATAGTGAAGGGCAATTTATATTTGGGGAGAGACCCGCGAACCCGTTTGACACCTGTCAACAAATAGCGGACACACCAGTTGTCCCGTATAGGGGTGGGTACATTATGGAAACGATGCAACAACTGCACTGTGTTTAGGTACTGTTGAATAGTCCCATGTGTTTTTGTGCGGGCGAGATAAGCAATATACCGGGTGATGGTAGCTTGAGAAGCAGGGACAGGTGAGGCATTTGTGAGGCAACAATAATCCAAATAACACCGGAGCTGGGACCGATATGAGCGGCAGGTGGCAGGGGCCAAAGCATGTCCAGTCCAGTATGCCACCTCCTGATCTAAGGTGGCTGGTGACAGGTGGACGGGGGATGCTGCGCTGGTGCTGTCCGACCCGGAAGTATTTGGTAGTCCTATGTCGGCCGCCGTATTCGTCTGGAAAGGAGCACGTGTTGCCGCCTGGGTGAGCATTGTAAACAAGTCCGTTGTTGTTGTGTCACCGGAACGAGCAGCAGGCATGGTGTGGCCAGAGTAATCCGAACGGGCGGAGGTTTGACTTCCCGACGATGAAGGATGTTGTCGTTGCTGTTGTTGTTGTACGGGAGTATGTAGCTTCCTCACCGCATTCCCGAGCAGCAAACGCTGGGCCAAAGGAAGGTCATCAAATTGTGAGGAGATGATCTCGTCCGTTAACAGTTTTACACCTCGCAGGTCGTCAAAACCATGATGGAGAAGGGCTGCAATTGTGATGGTATGAATACCGCATTCTTTTGCCCAAGTTTGTACATCACAGTCATCCTCTGGTAAGGGTACATTTTCCGGCGCGACTGAATCAGATCCTGATTGCCTAGACATCGTGGAAAATAACAGAGTTTTCAGTGGGTAATTGCCGATTACCACGCAGGCGAAAGAGTGGCAAGTCACAACTTTCAAAGCAATAGCATGATGTCAAAATAAAGCCAGGAAATAGTCAAATCGCGCCTAGAAGAACACAGGAAAAGCAGATAAAACTTGGCCCTACATGTGCAGTGTATATGCTAGAATTGAAAACTGGCGGGTTTTCCTTTGTGTAGCTAGAGTATATACTAAACAGCTATCAGCACAAGACCATCTGCCATTTCATTGGGTACAGTAAGTAATAAACAACTGTTGATTGGCCTCAGTACAACTTGTTTACTGGAGGCTGTAAGGCAATCAGCCTGCTGTGTTTTAAAGTAACTTGATCAAGTTACCATCAAAAAATCTGGGCTAAAATTGTTCAAAAGGAAAAAAAAATGATTACCGTCTACATTGCAACATATAACTAAAGTTCAAGAATGGAATGCTTACATGCATATGACAAATAACCAATAAATACATTCTATTATTAGGAAAGTATTATTTATTCCCATGATAGATAAGCACATAAATCATCATGCAATGTTTTATAAAGAAATCGAATATACCGGGTATCCAATGAGTCCACATGCCGGTTTGAGGCCTAGGAGACACCACAGTGCT
Source organism: Hanleya hanleyi (assembly GCA_036873755.1). Classification (NCBI taxonomy): domain Eukaryota; kingdom Metazoa; phylum Mollusca; class Polyplacophora; order Lepidopleurida; family Hanleyidae; genus Hanleya; species Hanleya hanleyi. The sequence continues at coordinate 25,557 of JAVTVY010015552.1, forward strand.
AACGGAAACCAGCTGAGATCCGTTTTGATCTCCGTTGATCAGGGGATCCCCCATGATTGCAGATGGTTAACAGAGCGACATGACGTCCGCTACCACAAAACAACATTCTTTATTTGATCATATCGGTTTGCTGTGTCTCGGTTGTTCAAACGTGATGATTTCACAATAAACTGATAAAAGAACAAGTTCAAGCCGGAAAGGCCTCCGCCATTATGCCATTTCCTGCTGGGCAACGTCACTGAGCTCCGCCGACAGGTCCGCTGCGTGGGGTGACCAAAATTCCATGGCAGACATTCCATCCTCTCCCAGGGTGCTTCGCGCTACGCTCCATTTTCCCCTGTGTCTCTCCATTTTTTGCAGGATTCTTGCAAAAATCAAGAACTGTTCTATTTAACTGTTTTATTGATCGCAAAACGTATATATATTTTGAAATACACTTAATAGTTATTCAATATACCCCTTCCGGTTCCATTGGAATATATCCTACTCTTACAATATGTCAGTCATGAGACATTTTCATGGCCAGTGTCATAACCTCATGACGTCAGAATAGAAAATGTTTCGCAAGAATGCATAAAGTATTCTGGTAGGCTACGTTATCTTTCAGACGCGCTCGTAACATCCATGACGTCGGGATGTCGGCTTGATCTCCATAGACACGCTCTCGTTATGTTCTAAATTCTAGGGTTTTGTGTGCTATCCAATGACCGATTGTACTGCTGAGCACCGTCCCAGAGCCTAGTAGGGAGGACAGGACCGGATGGCTCTGGTTTCGAGATTGGGATCAGGGCTGGGTTTTGGATTCTCAGACATGAGTAATTTCATGTTAACATGCATCCATTTCTTGAGAGATCACAGTACTGGGCGTGCACTCCCAATTCTCAAAAGTGACAAATACCACCTTGACATTGTTACCATCTTTCTTCATCTGCCTCTCAGAAATTTGAACTCCTAAAGCTAGCATCCATTAAGGTTGTTCAATAAAATATTGGTTTTAAATTCACTAGCACAAACATTTACCAGTCTATATTTAGGCACCAGATCATCCAATTTCGGCACTTGAGTATTTGGAGGAAAGCAAGAGTTGAGGAGTTAATAATGTTGTTACTGGGATCTGATGCACACTTCTCCGTGATTAATCATGTATGACTAACAGGACTTTAGTTGGCCCATTCCTTTGGGGATCAGAAATTCAACACTGCTGGTGGTGTCTGAATTGAAAGGTTAAATTGTTCTTAGTTTTAGTGCTATCAGTCCTGGGAAACGGTTGTTTTGATTTATATTCTGTAGGATGTCGGACTGTGTGGCGTCAGATGGTTTTCACGTTTATGTCATTATTACTAGCTCTCGTAATTAACTTGGCCCTGTTCTGTTTTGGCTGCTCTCAATGTGTTACTGTTTTCAGCATGAATCTATCTTGAAAGCTGTGATTGTCACGGACAAGAATTTAATTGGATTTCTGTTTTGCAATTAAAACTTTCTGCCAAAGCAGCACTTTAACATGTTTAGTGGATATAGTTTATAGCTTATAGTCTGATTTATATATACTCTTGGGAGGAGATTCTCAGGTCTCAGACCTGGTACAGTCCCTGTCCCCCCCGACACGTAGTGTAGGGGGCGTATACTGGTTTCAGCTTGTCCGTCCGTCCGTCCGTCGAGGCGTCCGGCCGTCCGTCCGTCCGTCCGTACGGATGTCCGTACGTCCGTCTGTAGCATTTCGTTTCCGGAGCATAACTTGACAACCGCCAGTTGGATTCCTCTCAAATTTGGTATGCAGCTACCATACCATGAGACCTTGCTTGGGATTGCGTTTGGCGCATGTGCGTCTACAGGTGGCGCCACCTAGGGTCATTCCGTAACATTTCGTTTCCGGAGCATAACTTGACAACCGCTACTTGGATTCCTCTCAAATTTGGTATGTAGCTACCTTACCATGAGACCTCGCTTGGGATTGCGTTTGGCGCATGTGCGTCTACAGGTGGCGCCACCTATGGTCAAAAGTTTCTCATGTCAGTCCGTAACATTTCGTTTCCGGAGCATAACTTGACAACCACTACTTGGATTCCTTTCAAATTTGGTATGCAGCTGCCATACCATGAGACCTCGCTTGGGATTGCGTTTGGCGCATGTGCATCTACAGGTGGCGCCACCTAAGGTCAAAAGTTTCTCAAGTCAGTTCGTAACATTTCGTTTCCGGAGCATAACTTGACAACCGCCAGTTGGATTCCTCTCAAATTTGGTATGCAGCTACCTTACCATGAGACCTCGCTTGGGATTGCGTTTGGCGCATGTGCATCTACAGGTGGCGCCACCTAGGGTCAAAACTTTTTCTTGTCGGTCCGTAACATTTCGTTTCCGGAGCATAACTTGACAACAGCTAATTGGATTCCTCTCAGATTTGGTATGTAGCTACCTTACCATGAGACCTTGCTTGGGATTGCGTTTGGCGCATGTGCGTCTACAGGTGGCGCCACCTATGGGCAGAATTTTCTCAGTTGGTCCGTAACATTCCATTTCTGGAGCATAACTTGACAACGGCTGATTAGATTCTTCTCAAATTTTGTATGTAGCTGCCATTACCATGAGACCTAGCTCAGGATGTTGCATATGCGTCTACAGGTAGTAAGTTTAATATTTCACTTCCCATTTACTTCCTTTTCCTCTTCAATATGGTTATCCAGATGACAGTAATTCGCCTATCTGTTGCAACAGCCCATTTCAAGTCTACACGGTTCTAGTGGTAACAACAGTTAGGTAAAACACAATATGCCTGCATAACCCCATTCTCAACAATCATTATTAACATCAATTTTCTGAACAATCCATTAAACTCATCTGAGTATCGTCACGACACATGCATAGACAATCCGTTAACCGCACTCCAACCGAGCGAGGTCTCATTGTCAACTAGTTACATACTGTGCCGCCACTCATAACATGTATACTTATATTCCTCTACAAATACTCGTCAATTCCTATCAAATGTGCATCCGGGGGGTATCTTGTAAGCATGCTTACTGATGATTTCTACTGCCACAATCCCATTCAGCTTACTCGTGAAACGTTAACCACCCCCATGTATCTATGCCCTTACGGGGGGTATCTTGTAAGCAGCCTTACTGATCATTTTGATCAAATGTGTGCATCCCTCAGACTATGCTCTAGTTTCATTTGATTTGATTTGATTTATTTACCAATTAGTAAATGTATAGAGATGTTGGTCGAGCATAAAATCATCTAAGAACAAGTGTTACATATGTCAACCAGTATAAAACCCAGGGAGCTTTTTCTATCCCTAATGGATGAGAATATACAAAATTTGATAATATATGCAGTAGGTGGAATCAGTAATACATGTATATACAAACACGAAGTACACAGACTATAATATATTTGAAGCATGAGATTCAATCAGGTATCAATGAGAAATTATTTTAGTTTTGATTTGAAAAGCAATGTGGAGTCTTTATAGTCTTTAGATACGGAGCAACTTGTTCCATTCTCGAGGTCCTGTGCTTTTAAGAGTGTAGTAAGAAAGGTTAGAATAATGGAAAGGCCTATAAAGGTAACTTTTCTCAATTACAATTTGATGGCCCATTGTTGTGCTGTATTCAAATATACCTCCGATTTCGTACTGGATTCGAATTTGGAACATTTCCAATCTTGTACTGAATTTAGGTTCAGAACCAAACTGACTGTCACCATATGAGTGAAACAAACTTGAGTGTGACATTAAGCCAAATTCTCTCCCTCCCTCCCTGTTCTTGTACTGGGTTCGAATTTGAGACATTAATTGCCATTCTTGTATTCTGATTTAGAACATTTCCATACTTGTACTGGATTCCAATGTGGAACATTCCCAACCTTGTACTGGATTCCAATGTGGAACATTCCCAATCTTGTACTGGATTCCAATGTGGAACATTCCCAATCTTGTACTGGATTCCAATGTGGAACATTCCCAATCTTGTACTGGATCCACGTTTGGAACATTCCCAATCTTGTACTGGATATAGGTTTGCAACATTCAGATACTACTGCATTTTAGATTTAGAGCATCCCCTGCTGTATTGTAGATTTATGACATCCCTATCATAATCGATAAAGAGTTTTGTCTGGTTGGTCAATGTCTGTCCTTCCCATTCTTGCATTAGATTCCAATACTTAACACCAGACTTGAAAACTGGAACTTGTTGCTTCCTCGCTTACGCTCAGCATTAAGAGGATAGAACAAGGACTGATTCGCCCGGTGTCAGTATAATGTGACTGAGTGGGTGTCATTTCAGTGGGACAGCACTATAAAATGGCAGCATGAGATCTGCTCTGTCACAAGTAGGTGCCCCCTCCTCTCTCCCTCCTCTCCCTTCCCTTCCCCATCATGATATAGCTGAAAAAATGTTGAAAGCGATGTTAAACCCTATTCACTCACTCACTCCAATACTTAACATTTTCATTGCTATGCTGTATTCTGATTTGCAACATTCCCATTGTACTGAATATGGATTTACAACATTTTATTCTTTAACTGGATTCAGATTGGGAACATGCCCATTCTTACTCTCGATTCCAATTTGGAACATTCCCACTCTTGAACTCGATTTTAGATTTGAAACGTTTCCATTCGACTGGATTCCTAGTTGGAACACTCCAACTCTTGTACTGGATATACAAGTAGGTTTGGAACATTCCCACTCTGTGCTGGATTTTAGATTCAGAACATGGGCCCTATCATAATGGATGATATGTTGCTTTATCAAGTTTTACCTGGTTGGTCTTACATTCTTCCCCCTGCCCCTACCCCTGTGAATTCTTGGTATACAGTGCCCATCTGTATTTTTTTCTGGATGAACATTCTAGAAAGTTTATTCAGCTAAAGTTAGCCCATTTTGTTGGCTTCATTTGAAAGAGTTTGCTCACAATTCTGACAGCACACTGAAGACTTCTCTGTACTTTTTTCTAGTCCTTGACTGATCTTCGGGGCCTAATGCACTGTCTGGACAGAAATTAGCCATTGTTGCTTTCAACAGAATCCTTAGCTGGACAAAATTAGGGTAAATGTAGGATTTGTACTAATCCAGAGAAAAACTCATGGTCAGAAGCATCCATTAAGTTCCTCAATGTATTATCATATGAATAATTAGGTTTGACACACCTTAATCACTGAAGGGGTTTTTAACGGCAATGATTTCATCATTCAAGTTGATCTCTGCAGTAATCAATTTTACAGACTTGGAAGAATGTACCGTTAACATTGGTATCCAGCTTTATTGATCGGCAGACCTTTTAAGCCACAGTCACTCTTAATACGTGGCACATGTATCGGAGTAATTGAATAAAGCTTCCATGTACATTTCACAAGTTTTTGCCCTCTCCCAGTGAGGTTATAGTTTGGAGTCAGAGCAGTAAATTGCTATTCGCTGATGTCCTAGATACACTCCACGAGGGGAAATATTACTTTGCCTTTCACAATCCCATCCCCAAACTGTGTCATTGTGTCGCAAAAGAGCAGCATTTAATGTGTTCCAGTAAATGATGTTAATTGTGTGGCTGGTGGAGGACAGAGCGCGAACGAGATTCAATTCTATAGACATCTTTATAGGAGCAATGCTCTCTCAGTACAACAATGTGTAGTGTGTGAGTAAATCGTATGATTGGAGCAATAAAGCATTGGATTATTCTTTAGGATGGTATAGTGGGATGATTGGTATTATTGTCCCCCGACGCCCGAAGGGCTAAAGGGGGGCTATAGTATTGGGGTCCGTCCGTGCGTCCGACTTTGTTTCCGGACAATAACTTCTGAAAAACTGAACGGATTCTTTTCAAATTTAGTTTGTGGGTACCCCGCCTCAAGATCTCGCTTGGGATTGTTTTTTGCACAGATCCATCTATAGGTGGCGCCACCTGTGGGCAAAGTTAAAATTTCGTTTCCGGACAATAACTTTTGAAAAACTGAATGGATTCTTTTCAAATTTGGTGTGTGGGTACCTCGCCTCAAGATCTCGCTTGGGAATGTTTTTTGCACCGATCCACATATAGGTGGCACCACCTGGGGGCAAAGTTAAAATTTTGTTTCCGGACAATAACTTTAGAAAAACTGAATGAATTCTTTTCAAATTTGGTGTGTGGGTACCTCGCCTAAAGATCTCACTTGGGATTGTTTTTCGTGCCGATCCGCCTATAGGTGGCTCCACTTGGGAGCAAAGTTAAAAAAAAAATTCCGGACAACTTTTGAAAAACTGAACGGATTCTTTTCAAATTTGGTGTGTGGGTACCTCGCCTAAAGATCTGACTTGGAATTGTTTTTCACGCCAATCTGCCTATAGGTGGCGCTACCTGGGGGCAAAGTTAAAATTTTGCATCTGTCAGACTTAGTTTCTGGACAATAACTCTTGAAAAACTGAACGGATTCATTTTAAATTTTGTATGAGGGTACTTCGCCTCAAGATTTTGCTTGGGATTCTTTTTCATGCTGATCTACCTATAGGTGTTGCCACATGCGGGCCAAGTTGAAATTTTGTATTCATACAATATCTAATGAAATCCTGGCCAGATTAGGACAAATTCGGTAATAGTGGGTACCTGGATCTCACATGGGATTGCTCTGCATGGTGGGTAATGAAAGTTACGGTTCCAAGACAAATCAATTGTTTCAACGTCGGGGGACTTGAACCCCTTGGGTTTTCATTGGATTGGGAGTAATTACGATCAGGGCTGGACTTTGCTTTTCAATATGGCAGTTTGGTATCATCACTGCGGAGATTGAGTTCCATTGCATGCAAATTAATTGAAATTGCTTCAGAAGATGTATGAGAATATACTGGATATATTCTTGTACAGATAATAATGACACCAGAGACAGAGACTAAATTGCTTTATAATATTGATTTTATTAGTAGATCATTTAAAGTCTGTCGGACATATCCAACGTAATTAAATAACATGTAGATTCCACAAGTTTTTGGGCTGTCCCTGTGAGCTCATGAAGTCAGCAGTAATGGGTATTGGCATATGTCCTACCCTCCACTAGGAACCTCAGTGGCAGAGTGGTCTAAGGCATATCCCTGGGGATCACTAGCCTCACACTGCTGAACCAGCTCAGGCATGTGCAAAAGTTTGACAGTTCCTTGCCGACCGGTGGACCACCGTCCCCGGTGGACCACTGTTACCGAATGAATATCGGACGGCCTCTGACAGAAATGAGTTCCATAGATTGATTCGCACATGGGGAGGCGAATCGTGCAAATGCGCAATTTGCAAGCCTTAGTAATGTTAGAACTGTCGGAAAATGTCCAACTCGCCCACTCATCCTTAACTCAAATTAGTGGTAATTATGTGTGTGATTGGAAAGATAAATTATTTAATTGCGTAGATGCAAATTAAAAACAATTAAAAAGAAAACAATCAAATAATGTCATATGGGAATTTAATGATAATTAATTAATATATGTATTATATTGACTGTAATTATATATTAGATAGTTGACCAGTGGCTCACTCAGAGCACACGTAAATGTATGGTAATTTATTCAAGCCCTCTTCAAATATTGTAAATATATGGGGGATTACAGTGATTTAATAATTCTGATTACACTGAAATAATAATTCAATAATTAAAAACGATTAAATAAGAAAACAAACAAATATTACATAATGAAAATATTTGATAAAAATTCATTGCATTTTATATACTTCTACATTTTTATTGTTATTATACATTTGTTTGTCGGTCAATAGCTCGTTCAGAGCTAATGTTTTCTGGTTTGTATATTATACCGACGCTAAATAAAGTTTCTTACTGTTACTCTTCCCTCAGGGTACCCCCGCTTCCTCCACCATTCAAACTGGCTGTCACCATATGAGTGAAATAACATTGGGTGTAACATCAACACTCACCACATGCTCCACTAAATGAATATATTTTGCTTCCCATCTTTAAACTGTCTCATTGTACGGAGAATGACAATGTGTTGAACATTTGATTGGAACACTGTAGTGTATAAATGGTTCCTTGTGATGCCCATGCAGTGGGATTGATTGGGAGTAATTATGATCAGGGCTGGGTTTTGTATTCTCAGACATGAGTAATTTCATGTTAACATGCATCCATTTCTTGAGAGATCACAGTACTGGACGTGCACTCCCAATTCTCAAAAATGTGACAAATACCACCTTGACATTGTTACCATCTTTCTTCGTCTGCCTGTCAGAAATTTGAGCTCCTAATGCTAGCATCTACTTTTGTTCAATAAAATATTGGTTTTAAATTCACTAGCACAAACATTTACCAGTCTATATTTAGGCACCAGATCATCCAATTTCGGCACTTCAGTATTTAGAGGAAACAAGAGTTGAGGAGTTAGTAATGTTGTTACCGAGATCTGGTGCACACTTCTCCGTGATTAATCATGTATGACTAACAGGAATTTAGTTGGCCCATTCCTTTGGGGATCAGAAAATTCAACACTGCTGAATTGAAAGGTTAAATTGTTCTTTCAGTGCTATCAATCTTGGGGAAACGGTTGTTTTGATTTATATTCTGTAGGATGCCGGACTGCGTGGCGTCCGATGGTGTTCACGTTTATGTCATTATTACTAGCTCTCGTAATTAACTTGGCCCTGTTCTGTTTTGGCTGTTCTCAATGTTGTTTTCAGCATGAATCTATCTTGAAAACTGTGATTGTCACGGACAAGAATTTAATTGGATTTCTGCTTTGCAATTAAAACTTTCTGCCAAAGCAGGACTTTAACATGTTTAGTGGATATAGTTTATAGCTTATAGTCTGATTTATATATACTCTTGGGAGAGATTCTCAGGTCTCGCACCTTGTTGATGGAGATGGGATGGAATTATGATGACTTTTTCAGGCTATAAATCCAGTGGTTCAGGTCCTGGGGAATTGATGAGATGAGCAAGTTCATTCAATATTATCAGTGATTTTCAGACCTGATACAGTCCCTGTCCTTCATTTCATTTGATTTGATTCGATTTATTCACTAATTAGTAAATGTACTGGTATAGAGATGTTGATCGAGCGGAAAATGATCCAAGAACAAGTATTACATATGTCAACCAGTACATATTATCGGCGGGAAGAAAGCGCAGGGAGCTTTTTCTATCCCTAGGGGATGAGAATATACAAAATTTGATAATATATGTTGATGGAATCAGTAATATATGCAAAAGCGAAGTACACAGACTATAATATATTTGAAGCATGCGATTCAATCAGGTATCAATGAGAATTATTTTAGTTTTGATTTGTAAAGCAATGTGGAGTCTTAGCCTTTAGATATGGAGAAACTTGTTCCATTCTCGAGGTCCTGTGCTTTTAAGAGTGTAGTAAGAAAGGTTAGAATAATGGAAAGGCCTCCAAAGGTAACTTTTCTCAATTACAATTTGATGGCCCATTCTAATGTGCTGTATTCAAATATACCTCCGATGTCATACTGGATTCGAGTTCCATTCTTGTACTGGATTTAGGTTCGGAACATTACTACTCATGTACTGGATTCTAATTTGAGACATTGCCAGTCTGGTATTCTGATTTAGAACATTCCATACTTGTACTGGATTCCAATGTGGAACATTCCCAATCTTGTACTGATTTCCAATGTGGAACATTCTCAATATTATACTGGATTTCAATGTGGAACATTCCCAATCTTGTACTGGAACATTCCGAATCTTGTACTGGATTTCAATGTGAAACATTCCCAGTCTTGTACTGATTCCATTGTGGAACATTCCCAATCTTGTACTGGATCCACATTTGGAACATTCCCAATCTTGTACATCGATTCTAATTTGAGACATTGCCATTCTTGTATTCTGGTTTAGAACATTTTCATACTTGTACTGGATTCCAATGTGGAACATTCCCAATCTTGTACTGGATTCCAATGTGGAACATTCCCAATCTTGTACTGGATTCCAGTGTGGAACATTCCCAATCTTGTACTGGATCCACGTTTGGAACATTCCCAATCTTGTACTGGATATAGGTTTGCAACATTCAGATACTACTGTATTTTAGATTTAGAGCATCCCCTGCTGTATTTTAGATTTATAACATCCTTATCATAATCGATAAAGAGTTCTGTCTGGTTGGTCAATGTCTGCCCTTCTTATTCTTGCACTGGATTCAAATACACCAAAGACTTGAAAACTGGAACTTGTTGCTTCCTCGCTTATGCTCCTAAAAAGTTTGTACAGCGAAAGTTAGCCCATTTTGATGACTTCATTTGAAAGAGTATTTTCCCAATTCTGACAGCACACTAAAGACTTCTCTGTATTTTTTTTTGGTCTTTGACAGATCTTCTAACTAGCCCTTGACTGGGTCTAATGCACTGTCTGAGTAGAAATTAAGCCTTTACTTCTTGCTTTCAACAGAATCCTTAGTTGGACAAAATTAGGGTAAATGTAGGATTTGTACTATTGCTGAGAAAAACTCGCTGGTCAGAAGCATCCATTAAGTTCCTCAATGTGTTATCATATGAATAATTAGGTTTGACACACCTTAATCACTGAAGGGGTTTTTAACTGGCAATGATTTCATCATTCAAGTTGATCTCTGCAGTAATCAATTTTACAGATTTGGAAGAATGTACTGTTGACATTGGTATCAAGCCTTTATTGATCAGCAGACCTTTTAAGCCGCAGTCACTCTTAATATGTGGCACATGTACCAGAGTAATTGAATCAAACTTGTACATTTCACAAGTTTTTGCCCTCTCCCAGTGAGGTTATAGTTTGGAGTCAAAGCGGTAATTGCTATTCGCTGATATCCTATACACTCCACGAGGTGAAACATTACTGCGCCTTTCTGGCAAAAGAGCAGCGTTTAATGTGTTCCAGTAAATGATGTTAATTGTGTGGCTGGTGGTGGAAGAGCCCGATTGAGATTCAATTCTATAGACATCTTTATAGGAGCAATGCTCTCTCAGTACAACAAAGTATAGTGTGTGGGTAATTCGTTTGTGATTGGAGCAATGAAGCATTGGATTATTATTTAGGATGGTACAATGGGATGATTGGTATTAGTGGATTGGGATTGATTACGATCAGGGCTGGTCTTTGCTTTTCGATATATGGCAGTTTGGTATCATCACTCCTGATACATGAATTGAGTTCCATTGCATGCAAATTAATTGAAATTGTTTCAGAAGATGTATGAGAACATACTGGATACATGTATATTTGTTTTACAATAATAATGATATCAGAGACAGAGACTAAATTGCTTTATAATATTGATTTTATTAGTAGACCATTTAAGCTCTTAGGTCGGACATATCCAACGTAATTAAATAATACTTCATATACATGTAGATTCCACAAGTTTTTGGGCTGTCCCTGTGAGCTCATGAAGTCAGCAGTAATGGGTATTGGCAGATGTCCTACCCTCCACTAGGGAACTCAGTGGCCGAGTGGTCTAAGGCATTTCGCTGGGGATCACTATCTAAGCCTCCCACTGCTGAACCAGCTCAGGCATGTGCAAAATTTTGACAGTTACTGCCGACGGGTGGTGGTTCCCTCCGGGTACCCCGGCATCCTCCACCATTCAAACTGGCTGTCACCATATGAGTGAAATTACATTGAGTGTAACATCAACACTCACCCCACGCTCCACTAATGAATATATTTTGCCTACTTTCAGCCTCCCATCTTTAAACTGTCTCATTGTGCAGCATTTAGCAGGTTCCTGTAAATGATGTTAATTCAGCAGATCATTAGTTGGCAGACCTACCTTCAATTCTGTTGATCTCTTGATGTAAGCGATCGATGAGAATGACTCGGAGAGAATGACAATGTGTTGAACATTTGATTGGGACACTATAAATGTTTCCTTGTGATAACCGTGCAATGGGATTGATTGGGAGTAATTATGATCAGGGCTGGGTTTTGGATTCTCAGACATGAGTAATTTCATGTTAACATGCATCCATTTCTTGAGAGATCACAGTACTGGACGTGCACTCCCAATTCTCAAAAGCGACAAATACTACCTTGACATTGTTACCATCTTTCTTCGTCTGCCTCACAGAAATTTGAACTCCTAAAGCTAGCATCCGTTTAAGTTGTTCAATAAAATATTGGTTTTAATTTCACCAGCACAAACATTTACCAGTCTATATTTAGGCACCAGATCATCCAATTTTAGCACTTTAGTATTTGAAGGAAAGCACGAGTTGAGGAGTTAATAATGTTGTTACTGCGATTTGGTGCACACTTCTTCGTGATTAATCATGTATGACTAACAGGTCTTTGGTTGGCCCATACCTTTGAGGATCAGAAAATTTTATACTGCTGGTGGTGGCTGAATGAAAACATTAAATTGTTATTCTAGTGCTATCAGTCCTGGGAGACGGTTGTTTTGATTTATATTCTGTAGCCTGCCGGACTGCGTGGCGTCAGATGGTTTTCATGTTTATGTCATTATTACCCCTCAGCCCATAGGGCTGTGGGGTCTTGTCGTTGCCATGTACGTACGTCCGTCCGTCCTAGCGTCCGTCCGTCCTGGCGTCCGTCCGTCAACATGTTCTTGTCCGCTGAATATCTGCAGATCTATGAAGTCGGGCCCGACCAAACTTTGGTGAGAGCTTCCTGAATGTTGACTGATGAAATGATTAGATTTTCAGGTGGCTATGATGATTTCATGATTTTTAATTATTATTTTTTATTATTTATTGATGGCTCAGCTTTTGCACTGTTATCTATGCCCATCAACATGTTCTTGTCCGCTGAATATCTGTAGATCTATCAAGTCGGGCCTGACCAAACTTTGGTGAGAGCTTCCTGAATGTTGACTGATGAAATGATTAGATTTTCACATGGTTATAATTATTTCATGATTTTTTTTATTATTTATTGATGGCTTAGCTTTTGCACTGTTATCTATGCCCATCGGGAACCGTTGGTTGCATGTTTCATTGTGAATTTTGAAGGTTCCCTGATACAAGGAAGATTCTCATTGAATGAAGGACAACAATTTTCTTTAATTTTGCTATTAAATTATTCTATTCTACATCATATGTTTTATCCTAAAACTTTTGCATGAACCATATTTGTGTCCACACATTTAACTGGTGCAACATTTTTATCAATTTTTGTCACCAAACATGTTACTGTACCTTGGAAATTATTTCAAACGAGTGATTAGGAGAGCCCATTTTTAGCCTGACTCTGGGCAATTTTGAACCAGTTTGCATACCTGGAGTTTATGCCCCCCCCCCCTAATGATAAGGGTGGGCCTATGTCAATCAGTGTGTTTACTAAATCACACTTGTGCAATGCATAAATTGCCACCGATAAAGCTACACTTTCTTGCATGCTGTAATCCCAGCACACCACACGCGTGAAATCTATATCTGTTTTATACGGTGTCCAGGGATTTTTTTGCAGGTTCCGATCCCAAACTCCCATTTCCTTTTCGTTATTCATTATTGAGGGTCCAATTTTTGTAAGTGAATTTCGGCGCAAATAGCCTGTGATCACTCCCAAAACAGAGGTTTATTAACATGAAATTCAATACCCAGCTATGCAATAGGATCGATATTGAGGATCCTAGGGGCTTTTTCTAGTATTTCCTTCAGAAATCCTTTCAAAATTGAACAACAACAACACTTTCGTTTTTTGTTTCTTTTGAGTTTTGGGCACCCATATGTTTTCCGAAACTAAATTGGCTCTAGATGCAGCCCTGATCCTACTTTACTAAAAAAAACAGGCTGAGGGGTCCACGCACCTTTTAGGTGCTTGCCTGCAATTCATGTTACTATATGCTCTCGTAATTAACTTGGCCCTGTTCTGTTTTGGCTCAATATTATGTCTTACTGTTTTCAGCTTGAATATAGCTTGAAATTTACTGTGATTGTCACGGACAAGAATTTAATTGGATTTCTGTTTTGCAATTCAAACTTTCTGCCAAAGCAGCACAACATGTTTAGTGGATATAGTTTATAGCTTATAGCCCGATTTATATATACTCTTAGGAGAGGTTATCAGGTCTCGCGCCTTGTTGATGGAGATGGGATGGAATTATGATGACTTTTTACAGGTTATAAATCCAATATTTCAGATTCTAGAATATTGATGAGATGAGCATGTTTTATTCAATATTATCAGTGATTTTCAGGCTTGGTACATTCCCTATGAGCTTGCCCGTTTTTCGATCATCACATATGATCACTTCAGACTTTTTCCTCTTAAAATTGTTTGTTCAGTTGGATCAACAGAACTGTTAGCTTAAAGAAACTATGCTTGTCCATCTCATATCTCAGTTACAATTTGATAGTCCATTCTTGTGGTGTATTCAAATATACCTCTGATTTTGTACTAGATTTGAATTTAGAACATTTCCAATCTTGTACTGAAGTTAGATACAGAACATTCCTATTCTTGTACAGGCTCCAAAATTTGAGAAATTTGCACAACCCAAAAATAGGTTACGCGAAAATGGCTTTAGGTAACACATCGTTTGTAAAGCAAGTTTTGTGTGCATAATCTATAGGTTAAGCAGAAAGGTTACCCAAGTTAACATAACCTACATGTAAAGGTTTCACAGAAATGTTCTGCAAAATGGTTACGACTATCACCAATAATCTGGTCAAAACTTTCCCATTCTGTGCTGGATTTTAGATTTGGAACATACCCATCATAATGGATGTTGCTTTAAATTATCAAGTTTTGGCTCAGGTTGGTCTCCCACCCCTCTCCCACCCTGCCCCAATCCCTGTGAAGTATTGGTATACAGTGCCCATCTGTATTTTGTCTGGATGAACATCCTAAAAAGTTTGTACAGCGAAAGTTAGCCCATTTCATTGGCTTCATTTGAAAGAGTTTGCTCACAATTCTGACAGCACACTAGGCTGCAGTCCTTGACTGATCTATCTAGCCCTTGACTGGGCCTAATGCACTGTCTGGGTAGAAATTAAGCCATTAATTCTTGCTTTCAACAGAATCCTTAGTTCCACTAAATTAGGGTAAATGTAGGATTTGTACTATTGCTGAGAAAAACTCGCTGGTCCTCAATGGGCTATCATATGAATAATTAGGTTTGACACACCTTAATCACTGAAGGGGTTTTTAACTGGCAATGATTTCATCATTCAAGTTGATCTCTGCAGTAATCAATTTTACAGACTTGGAAGAATGTACTGTTAACATTGGTATCCAGCTTTTATTGATCGGCAGACCTTTTAAGCCGCAGTCACTCTTAATATGTGGCACATGTACCAGAGTAATTGAATCAAACTTGTACATTTCACAAGTTTTTGCCCTCTCCCAGTGAGGTTATAGTTTGGAGTCAAAGCGGTAATTGCTATTCGCTGATATCCTATACACTCCACGAGGTGAAACATTACTGCGCCTTTCACCATCCCATCCTTAAACTGTCTCATTGTGTCGCAAAAGAGCAGCGTTTAATGTGTTCCAGTAAATGATGTTAATTGTGTGGCTGGTGGTGGAAGAGCCCGATCGAGATTCAATTCTATAGACATCTTTATAGGAGCAATGCTCTCTCAGTACAACAAAGTGTAGTGTGTGAGTAAATCGTATGATTGGAGCAATAAAGCATTGGATTATGCTTTAGGATGGTATAATGGAGTGATTGGTATTACTGGATTGAGAGTAATTACGGTCAGGGCTGGACTTTGCTTTTTGATATGACAGTTTGTTATCGTCGCTCTTGATACTGACTTCCATTGCATGTAAATTAATTAAAGTGTTTCAGAAGATGTACATGTATGAGAATATAACAATAGCAGGCGTCAGATCTGACATTCAGTATTCAGCCGTTGACCTAACATATGACAGAACCAATTCCAAATGTGTATGAAATAAAAATAATAAAAAGTTATTATTTCCTACAAGAGAGAAGCGGTCAACAGTTTTCAATGAGAAGTTACCAAAACATGATGTTTCGTATATAAATCATAATCAGTGGCCATTATTCTTTATCCAAATGAATTTTCCAGAGTATATTTCAGTCACGCTTTCATTGTGTCTGTTCATTGGAACATCCTGGAGATGTAAAACACATGAAATTTAAACATTGCATTCTCGCTGAAAGGCCTAGTGTGAATCATTGGTTCATTTAATAGAAATTTCAATCTTATGTTTATCTCAAATTTAAAACATTATTGTCTTAAAACTTGGATACGATATAACAGAGGGAACAGTGACTGCATTGAAATGCAATTATCCAACTCTAAATTCTTCATTCTTGCTATTGTTCAATGCTCAGACAACTTTCCAGCAGCTTTAACAAATTTTAAAACCAATCTCGCTATTCTAGCTCCCACAGAGATTGTCTCAAATTGAGACTTGTTTTTTGTTCTTTCGAATTCGGATTCCCTTAGTGTATCCCTCGATGAAATTTCTGAAAAATGACAAATCTGTTGGCCTCATCTGGAACAGCAGTTGACTGTTTTTCAGCAATTTCCTCATGACAATACCTGGGTCTGACCTACTGAAGGGGGCCAATTGATCTCAGCAGTACATGTCTGACTGTTAAACCTGATTTGGAGACAAAAACTTTGCCTTTATTTACTAAATGGCAGACAATTTATATTTGTCGTCACTCTTTTTTTTTTTCAGACAGAACCAGAGTAATGAAATAAAGCTCCATGTAGTTTCACAAGGATCTGTCTGTGAGGTTAGATTGAAATCGCAGCGATATAATGAAAATTGGCGGATGTCTTGTGTCCCACCAGGGAAATATTTCTGCTCCTTTCACCATCACACTGTATAGCAATAGAGCAGCCTTTAACCTGTACTAGCTAGTAAACGACGGTAATAAATTCCCTCATTGTGAGGGAAACTGCGTCAGCTCAATTCTATATATTGTTGAGATATGTAAGAATTGATGATGTCTTGTGACAGAAAGCAACCATATGACTCCACAGTGAAGCCTCTCTCGGCAACTCACATTCAGACTAGAATATGGAGGATTCTAAGAGGTAGACCTCTTGATAAAAGTTGCACCCTATTCTAATCATTCAGACAGCAAAACAGATCTTCAGGCTACTGTGGAGAGACATTCTACAAATTTCAGTAGCTATCTTTGCAGTTTTTGAAATAAATAACATATCCATGCCATAGTATTTAGCCTTAGTTGAAATAAAGATGGATTTTTTCGGCTTTTAAGTCCAAAATTGCTGTTCGAAAAATTAGAAGAAATACGGTAATTTCAGAGCATGATTGGACCAATAGTGTCCCTCCATGTGAAAGTCAAATAGGATTAATGTAGTATTGAGTGTAATACCCATATTCGGTCGCTTTGCTTTTTGTTTTAATATACGCATCTCGGTATATGTCACAGTAAATATTGATTACAATACAGATCAATGCTCAACATACATGTACATGTATGTTCATGGGGTATCCACTGCATGAAAACATTTACAATTTCTGCAAAGATTTGGGAACCAAACTAGCTGTGTCCAGGCATAACATAGCTGATTTTCATAGGAGGTATTTGAATAAACTTATACACGGTCAAAACCAGGTGATGCCTGAGCAAAGTTGACAATGAGTTTCTGTTCTTTTGAAACCTCAAATGGGGCTGTGTTGTTGCAAATGATAAGCCCAGATTTTCTTGATATTTAGGTTATTTTCTAAATGAACGGGTGTCCGATCTATTATCATGCGTTTTCGAAGCTTTATCATAAAAAAGTATTTCTCAAAATGACACGAAAACTGAACCATTGAATGCTGAGCTCGTCACCTTTCTGCTGTTATGAATTTCATCGATGACGTCACTCACTTCTGCACGTGCGGGAGCTATTTTTAACTTGACTTGTCAGCTCAGTTCCCGCCATGGACAGTACCAGTTATCGGACACCCATAGCGAACATAGATTCCATGTTGAAGTACAATTTTACAAATACAAGTTTTGTGCATGAGAATCATTAGTTGAAGATCTGATGTGAAAGATAATATGATTATTGTTCAGTTTCTGGACATGATTACTTTAATGTGACATCGGGAAGACAAGAGGTAGGTCAAATTTTGCCCCCTGCCACAACACGAAAAATTCCCAATTTTGATGAAAACAAAAAAGTTAAATTTAGATTTGTAGTCTATCTTCGGTGCCTAGAATTCTAGATTTTGCATAACAATTAGAAATGACCTGCACTTTGTTCTGACATCTTGTTGCCTTGCCATCACAAGCACAACATGTACGTGCGACATGCATGTCCGATAACTGATCTGTTCGATTTCATGTCCGACAGTCATAGGAGGATGATCAATTTAGAGGCATATTGTTTTATGTAAGAAAATCCAGGAGAATTGAACCATACATTATGGCATAAGCTGGAACCCATTTTTGGAAGAGTTGTGTGATTGTCATCTTTGTTCTTCCAATTGCTGTCTTTGCATTATCGTCCAATTTTATCCACCAGCCAATGAAAATCATAGAAACACACCAAATGAAATGAAAATATCATTAGAAGTTGGCAACTTCAGATAGGAGGTGCAATTTAGTTACATGTGACTTTTTGATTCAATCTAGGCATGTGATTTCTTGTCACTGAAAGATGGCTTGGTAAACTATTACAGGCGTGCAATTGCCTCCTATATTTTCCTAAAAACCTCCTATTCCCATATTTTGACTTTTTCTCGTGAAAACTTTCACCAATGCTCTGAAAAGAGTCAAATTGTCATGAGGGAATACATCTCAGAAAATTTTTTTTGCATCGCTTCGCTCGGCAAATTTGAAAACTTTTCAATCTCTCTCTCTTGAACCAAGCATGCAGGACGGGGCTCCTCAATCACCACCACTATGACACATTCAGTGGAAATAATTTGAATAAAACACCAGAAAACTGCCAAGTTTAGAACATACATGTACATTGTAGTATTGACCTATATTTTATTCTGAAAATTCTTATATTTCTCCTATATTTTGGCAAATTTCCTCCTATATTTTTTCCTATGTTTTCATTGTGAGCCACTTGCAGACCATATTAGCATGTTAAGGGCATTTCACGTTTCACTTAACACTAACCTTAGCTTATCGCTATGATGATTGCATGTATTTCACACAGTGCCACCTATCAGCCACAGAAGACGAATATCTGAAGGGAGATAATCCTGTTCGAAAATTGTTCCCAAGCATCAAGTCACATGTCCACCCCATTTAAACGAGCCAATGAAGTTATCTGTATTTAGATATTTTGACCTTGACATATCAGACATATCAGTTTCACGAGGCGCAAGACTGGGGGATTCTACGCAAGACCAAAACGAAGTTGTGCGAATTAGCTACTTTATTTCCCACTCTAATGAAGCATGCTTCTTTGTTTTTCTGAAGAAAAATCATATTACAAACAGCCTAACATATTTGAAAAAATACAATCGGCGGCAGTTCACAGGGAAATGATATGCTTTTTATTTTGTGATCGGGGCACTTCGAAGCCCACCAAGGAATCAATTCTGGAGGTGTGTCTTCGTTTTATGAATGTGATTGCACTGATGTCGGATGTCACGGGACCAATCGGATGTGACCATTTGGGAAATGCCCTAATACACTCCGATAGCACCCGTTACCACATGGCTAAGAGCAGAAATTTCTGCGTATGATCGTGCCATGCATTCGGATGATGCTTGCAGGCCTGCTATTATGAATCCTCTGTAACATTGTGGAATATGTAATAGTTATCGCCTGAGACAGAGGGGTTCATGCTGAATGAACACTCACACCAGTCCGATTTGAATACCGAGGTCGCGAAGCGACCGAGGTATTTAAATCGGACTGGTGTGAGTGTTCATTCTGCATGTACCCCGATGTCGAAGGCGATAAATAACTTACACAATGACCGTATTGTGTAACACATCATGGTTGTTTCAGGACAAACAACACATTTGCATATGAAATGTAACTTCCGCAACCCGTTTGACTGGTCCGTAACTCACACGTTATCGTTACAAAGATTTGTAACAAAAAGATATATGTAATTGATATAAATACGTATCACAATCTACATTACGTGAAACGCATATGAAGCAAAATATGGAGACATACAAATTACATATCCCTATGTCCATACGCATTATCTCATACTAGGCCTATAATTAAGGGAATGTCTGACAGAAATGCACGTTTACCGGTACACATTTGACTTGTACCCACACATATACGTACGACAGAAAATTGATGCGTTACGGCATACAGACGCGTCATATTTTGACTGCTTAGTCTGCAATCAACGCTTAGCAGGCGACAACCAAAGATTAGACCTATATTTGACGCAGTCGCCGTTTTAATGTATGTATATCAGAAGGCATATGGTGTTACGCTCACAAAAAGAAATTGTGACTGGATTCAGTGAAACTACAGCAAGAATGCACGACCGTGACGACGCTGTTGTCACTCGACAAGAAGGTATGTGACTGGCAGCAAAATAAACCAAAGTGTGATATTTACATGGCGTATTTCCATGCAGATCCTTTTACGATACATGTAGCTTGTCACTCCAATAATGGAAAGTAATTCTGTATTTGACTGACATTCATCAAAGCTGACTTGTGATTTTGTGGTGCTCAATTGAGCCATCTTCGCATATCCAAGCCGAACACTACGCGTGACGGAACGCTAGTGTAGCATTTAACTTGAAATGCGAAGATGAATTGAGCTTGTGTTTCTCGAAATTTCACTTGAAAGTTCGATATCAAAAGGCTTTTGTATCATTTTCATATGAGTTATCTCCCGTCGCACACTTCAACGGACATTGTTCGTTCTTTCAATGATTAATCTTAAAATGTTTGATAAATCACTTGAACACCGGGTACGGGTTAATAAATTACTTTAACACTCACCCACTTATTTCTACATGAACACCTGCTAATTCCTGAAGGCGACCAGGCGATTCACGCAGACGAATGCCCATGCCAGACAAAGAAGTCAGTGTGTCTCTTGAAACTAGGGAGGTGTTCATGTCAAATATCACCCCGGATTTGATCGGCATGAACACACGGTTCTTGCTACTTGAACACCGGGGCACAAGTGAAACCCATTGTGCGCCGAGTCATTACGACAAAAGAAAAACCCCGGTTACACAATAGAGTCGGTGTGTAAAAAAATGTTATCAGCTGAGGAGGACACTATTCTTTGGAAAATACAGTGGTTATAATTGTGTATAGAATTCATGCTGGATTCAATGGTGTATTTCATTGGATAATATGAGAATGTTTGCGACTTCATTTGAGATTTGCTGTCAGCATCACAGGGGTTATTCTAGCCCAAAATTGTTCATAAACTCAATTTCAAAATTTTGAAAACTCAATATTTTTGCCTTTTTCATCAAAAAAATGATGAAACTCAATTTTTCCAACTTTTTCATCGCACCAATTACAGAACTGAGGTTAGGCATATGTTTGGTCATATGTTTACGACACTTCTTCAGAGACCAACAAATACTGACAATTCTATTTACATGAATTATATCACAGTCTACAACAACATTGCTAAAATAACTCAGTGTTACGAGATAACTCATTGGCCCAAACCATAACAGGGTGCCGTGTATCATCCAACAATTGGAGGCGACATTAGCACGACGTGTCTTCTTAGAGCAACAACAACATATAGAACTGCTGCTGCATTGTCGATCAAGATATAAACTTCGGCCTAAGATAGTCAGCCGTTCACGTGTTACATGCATGTTTTGTGCACTCCAGAACAACCACACCAAACCACAGTACGGCTGTTGTCAGTTAATAGGTTGTTTAGCATGACCTCATGCTAAAACATACATGCTAGATGCTATAATTATTAATTATTGAAGCTAAATTTTTTACCGTTAACAGAGAAGATTGTGATCGAATATATAACCTGGCAACATTCCTGTTTTACAGATTTATATACTCTGAAATACTCTCATAAATATCGCCAGAAAAAAATATTTATGAAATAATTATTCTCTAAAGAGACATTTTAAGTTTGCTTAACTTTAATTGAAACATTATGTAAATAATTATGGTAGACAGTAAAACTCAAATGCACACACACATTGTGTAAACAGAAATCAAGGGAAAAAACTCTTACTTGTGACCAATATTAAAGATAACTGCAGAATTTATTACCCGAATTTTTAACGTGAGGAGTCCCCTCTTATTGAAATCTTCTTTTATTTCTTTTACACTGACTGAAGATAGGGATTCTCTGTCCACGGCGACGAATTTTGTATGTCCGTCGTCCTCAAGCTACGAGTATTCGTCGACAGTCTGTGTTGTCGTTGTTGTTGTCGGGAGTGAAGACGTGAAGCGCTCGAACACTTCGCTCAAAAGCGTTTCATCAGATAAATGGATGGTTAAATGAATTGGTTGATGAGGAAACAACTGATCCATAAACTAAAACCATGATGGCTTTGGTACGCGACCGTCAAAAGTGCCGGAGTTAAGACTTTACTGCCACGTGCTTGACACGAGGGAATCCCCGCTAGAAAAGGACTGTGCCTCGTTTTGAAATAGGCTTTCCCCAAGAATGTGAACCAAGATGGCGGCTCTTCAGTCGCCTTCGCGCTGACTGTGACGGTTCATTCGTTTTACTTAGATTTGCTTACTTATTTCTTTTACGACCAATAATTACTGATAATTAAAATACATGCGGCATTATTTATCTCCAAAATATTGATGCGGGCGGGTCATGCGAAACAACCTATCAACTGACAACTGGTATGTTGTGGGAAAACTCTTCTTTTTTTTCGTGCGCGCTCCGCGCGCAAAAGGCAAAAATCGCAAAACTCAATTTTTTTTATCAAAACTCAATTTGAAATTTTCTGCAAAACGCAATATATATTGTTTTTCATCGTGGTAATTAACCACGATGAAAAAACGGCTAGAAAAACCCCTGCATCAACAAGCAACTAGCAACTACTGAAATTAAGCTTCTGTTATAGCATATGTTGTCTTTTTTCTCATTCAATCTATAAACTTGCTTATTTCTAATCATTAAGCTTTATAATTTTTCTCTGTATATAACCTCTTCATATAAAATTCTAAATCTTCCATACAACAGCACTATCATACAGCTGCGCTGCAGTCTATATTTGCCATTTGGAACTCTATGGAGGGGGCTGATTTACACCCGGAGTGTCTTAACCTGAATTAACTATGAATTGCCAGATGAGGTACACCAAGCCAATACAACCATGCTGTCCACAAACTGTATGTTATGAAAATCACAATCACGCCGTCTGACTCGTGTCAAAAGAAAATCGAAGGACACAGTTCAACTGTCAGTTCACAGATGTGCACGGTCCGGTTTCTTACGCATTATTTTCTTGTCCGACTCATATCTGGCTTACTAGTTGATGGATAAATTCGAAACTTCCATGGAAAATGCTTAATACATGTACCTTGCTGGTGTGCACTGTCAGATTTTCTTGGCGACTCACTTTACATCAGTGAGACGGTGGTTGGTATCGATTTTTATAGAGTTGTGTAAACCAAGATGGTTGCCATCACCTGATCGGCCATCTTGAATTGTCCGTTCCGCCCATGTTGTTAACGCGATATCTTGAGAACAGTTCAACCGATCGACTCTAAATTTGGGGACTCACCTTCACATCAGCGAGATGGCGGTTGGTATTGATTTCCACCGAGCGGCATAATCCAAAATGGCTGCCATTGGACATCTTGGATTGCTCACACCCTGTCTGTTGGGAACGATATACCATGAGAATGATTCAACTGATCTACTTCAAACCTGACAAATCACTTAACATCAAACCTCAAAATACCATTCCTTTCCAGATATTGCATTCACAACAGACCAGTTTTGTGTCATATGCCACCCACTTCCAACTGTCCATTTTCACAAATTTATATCCTTCACACTCGTATTATATCTTCTTCACAACCAAACACAACTCCCATCAACATTATAGCCACATAAAATATATTTTATGGTGAGACTACTGGGTGCTAACAGATATGCTTCCTGTAGATCTGCCTTGACTATCTATTCAGCTTGTCGAAATAGTTATGGCCCTTTTCCAGTCGATCAAGAATTTCTGTCCAGTTCATATTCCGGTTACTATATTTGATGGACAACATAGAAACTTACATCAAACATGCTTAGTATCTTGCAGATGTGCATGGTATAGTTCTTTACCTCATTCTATATAAATTTGTGCGACATTTATTGCACTTTACCTATGTCTGTCAACAAGTATTACATGCAGATCTGGGTTAGCACTTCTTGAACACCTTTGAAACATATTTTATTCATGCTTTTACACCTTGTGGATAATTGTCCAAACCCCTTTAGTTATTGTCCTTTTTTGTCAACCTTGATACATGCTGTCTGTGTCATACATATTGCCCTATCTCAGAATATTCCTTATCTTTATACCCCCCGTACACGTAGTGTAGGGGCGGTATACTGGTTTCAGCTTGACCGTCCGTCCGTACGTCTTGCCGTACGTCCTGCCGTACGTCCGTCCGTCCGTCTGTCCGTCTGTACGTCCGTAACATTTGGTTTCCGGTGCATAACTTGACAACCGCTACTTGGATTCCTCTCAAATTTGGTATGCAGCTACCATAACACGAGACCTCGCTTGGGATTGCATATGGCGCATGTGCGTCTACAGGTGGCGCCACCTAGGGTCATTCCGTAACATTTCGTTTCCGGAGCATAACTTGACAACCGCTACTTGGATTCCTCTCAAATTTGGTATGTAGCTACCTTACCATGAGACCTCGCTTGGGATTGCGTTTGGCGCATGTGCGTCTACAGGTGGCGCCACCTATGGTCAAAAGTTTCTCATGTCAGTCCGTAACATTTCGTTTCCGGAGCATAACTTGACAACCGCTACTTGGATTCCTTTCAAATTTGGTATGCAGCTGCCATACCATGAGACCTCGCTTGGGATTGCGTTTGGCGCATGTGCGTCTACAGGTGGCGCCACCTAGGGTCAAAAGTTTCTCAAGTCAGTTCGTAACATTTCGTTTCCGGAGCATAACTTGACAACCGCCAATTGGATTCCTCTCAAATTTGGTATGCAGCTACCATACCATGAGACCTTGCTTGGGATTGCGTTTGGCGCATGTGCGTCTACAGGTGGCGCCACCTATGGTCAAAAGTTATTCATCCGTAACATTTCGTTTCCGGAGCATAACTTGACAACCGCTACTTGGATTCCTTTCAAATTTGGTATGCAGCTGCCATACCATGAGACCTCGCTTGGGATTGCGTTTGGCGCATGTGCGTCTACAGGTGGCGCCACCTAGGGTCAAAAGTTTCTCAAGTCAGTTCGTAACATTTCGTTTCCGGAGCATAACTTGACAACCGCCAGTTGGATTCCTCTCAAATTTGGTATGCAGCTACCATACCATGAGACCTTGCTTGGGATTGCGTTTGGCGCATGTGCGTCTACAGGTGGCGCCACCTAGGGTCAAAAGTTTCTCAAGTCAGTTCGTAACATTTCGTTTCCGGAGCATAACTTGACAACCGTTACTTGGATTCCTCTCAAATTTGGTATGTAGCTACCTTACCATGAGACCTCGCTTGGGATTGCGTTTGGCGCATGTGCATCTACAGGTGGCGCCACCTAGGGTCAACACTTTTTCTTGTCGGTCCGTAACATTTCGTTTCCAGAGCATAACTTGACAACAGCTAATTGGATTCCTCTCAGATTTGGTATGTAGCTACCTTACCATGAGACCTTGCTTGGGATTGCGTTTGGCGCATGTGCGTCTACAGGTGGCGCCACCTATGGGCAGAATTTTCTCAGTTGGTCCGTAACATTCCATTTCTGGAGCATAACTTGACAACGGCTGATTAGATTCTTCTCAAATTTTGTATGTAGCTGCCATACCATGAGACCTAGCTCAGGATGTTGCATATGCGTCTACAGGTAGTAAGTTTAATATTTCACTTCCCATTTACTTCCTTTTCCTCTTCAATATGGTTATCCAGATGACAGTAATTCGCCTATCTGTTGCAACAGCCCATTTCAAGTCTACACGGTTCTAGTGGTAACAACAGTTAGGTAAAACACAATATGCCTGCATAACCCCATTCTCAACAATCATTATTAACATCAATTTTCTGAACAATCCATTAAACTCATCTGAGTATCGTCACGACACATGCATAGACAATCCGTTAACCGCACTCCAACCGAGCGAGGTCTCATTGTCAACTAGTTACATACTGTGCCGCCACTCATAAAATGTATACTTATATTCCTCTACAAATACTCGTCAATTTCTATCAAATGTGCATCCGGGGGGTATCTTGTAAGCACGCTTACTGATGATTTCCACTGCCACAATCCCATTCAGCTTACTCGTGAAACGTTAACCACCCCCATGTATCTATGCCCTTACGGGGGGTATCTTGTAAGCAGCCTTACTGATCATTTTGATGAAATGTGTGCATCCCTCAGACTATGCTCTAGTTCATTCAACCATTCCATATAGAAACATAACTTTTTTGAGGCTAAGGGGTTAGTGCATCTTTTAGGTGCTAAGGTAATTCCTCTAATAAATCGATCACCGGAAGTGATATTTGCAGTATTGAAAATAAGGGGTGATCGATTAAATGCAACTGAGTGAAAGTCGGAGAAATGAACCTTGGATCATCAAGTGTCGAGTTTCTGATACCACAACTTATGACAACCATGGCTGGGATGGTACAGGTGATTTGTTTCAAATTCTACTTACATAGGGTGTGATTCAATACAATCCAGCTAATTTCAGTTTTAGTACTCCAGCATCAGCTGAATTAATACCCTGTTATCAAACACGATCTAACCGGCAGTTAGTTCAAACTGCCAGTGCTCACTTGCCAAGTGCTTGCTCGTATACTTGCTTTATGGGAGAGGAGACTACTCTTTTAATGAATAATAGAGTATTCCTTCCAAACAGGATTGATTGAAAATCGGGGGTGATTGAATTATTACAACTTCTGATCATAATTTCTTCCAAAAATCATGGGTGATCGATTTCCGATCGGGGTAATCGATTTATTAGAGGAATTATCATACATCATGTTGTCTCTGTTTGTTTATGTACATGTACCATTATTCACAAATTCCTCTTTATGTGTTGATATTTTGTTTTCCAGTTGGATGCACTCTAACATTACATTGGGAAGACTCGAGGCGCCATTCCAACTGGGTATAGGCCTAAGTGTGAATCCGTCTGGACATTGTCTGGTGTCTGTGGATGACATTGCTATGATTGGCTGTAGCCTGGGTGAGTTTGTTTCCAGTATGCCAGTGCATGAACCGACATTAATATTGATGTTGTTCATTCCCAGCAGGGGAGCTGAAAATACATTTAATTTGTTTATCACGTAACTCTCTACAATGGCTCTCACAACTTGAGCACCTCGGAACAGCCTCTTTAGCTCATTAAGAAGATCGTCGCGCTGCAACGTATGTCGAATGATTCCCCATAGACGCAATCGACATTCAAGACCACAACATTTGGGATTGTAAATCAACCATTAAAGAGACACATTGCCATGACTAAGACATTCAGGGATATTGTCCTATAATTGCACTGTTTTTACCAGGGACATTTCCCCCATAAACACCACAATTCTCTTTACACTACTCCACCTGTACATTGTATGTTCATTGAACTAACAATAGAAGAAATCCTCATAATTGACAGATCTGGAATAACAAACTGACATTAAACAACAGTACACAACTTTTCTCCGTGAAGTAATAAACAATAAGGAAGCTCGAATCATATCAGGTGCTGGTGAAGATTTGCTCGATTCTGGACCCCATCTTGGACAAGACGGGCCATTCATCATTTACTAATTTGAACAGACTTCAAGGGTTGAAAAGATATGAACTCCTACATGTACCTCCATTCTACATCATTTGGCAAAAATGGCAAAAGTGCCTGAAAATAACATTAAAGGTGTTATGAACTAGCACCCATTCAGTCTCAAGCAGGGGTTAGCCAGAATCAGGAAACATGTACTATCACAGGACAAATAGGCCGGGGTCCAGGGGGCGCCTAGGCCACGGAAGCCCCAGGGGTTTAGATGCTCTGAGATGCATTCTAGGGCATTTCTGGCCATGCAGAGAGCACATCTCTAAGCCTCTTTCTACATACTTTCTGGTAATTTTATGCAGTATAAAAATGGAACAAAATGATCACTCTCCTAAATTTTCAAGGAGAGTTTTGATCACTCTCCTCAAAATTGCCAATGCAATGAAGAATGATATTGGAGAGAGTGATCACTCACATAAACCAGAATCCAGGAGAGTGATCATATATTTTTTTAATTTTAAATTATATTTAACATTTGTTCAGTTTTTATTATATTTTTAGTTTTGTCTCTTCATTTGTATTCATACATGTAGATTCTATATCACCGGGGTTTTTTTTGCTTTTATTTTATTTAATGTAGATTCAATATAGCCACTAGTGAAGTTTTGCAAAACCTAAAACCAAATAAACGCTTGAAAAGGAAACATTGTTGTTGTTGCGTTTTGGTCAAAACAATAACCTGAAATTTCTTGTCTTGTCACTCCAAGCCCCTATCCGACCTACTTGATGATGCACTGCATATTTGCATTGTATTTATCGGCATGAATGAGCCAGAGAAACGTGTTAGTCCATGTTTGCGATAACTAGGTCAGTTTTGCGTTTTTAGCTGTCAGAATCCGACATATATGACTGTACGTTTTCCTTGCTGAAGAAATCTATCAAATAATATGCCTCGTTCGTTTTGACATCTTGCCGCTTTGCAATTCTCTCGCAGAGTAAAAACCAGTCTCCACGCAGATAGATTGATTTGTTTGGGGATGATATCGTAGTACCCTTGTGCAGAGAGCTGAGAGACCACATTCTCAATGGCTTAATTATGCTGTGAACTGCATACGATAGTGGGTTGGAAAATCTACGCGCGTGTCAGATGATTTGAGAAAACCTTTAGGAACGGGGTTGCCCTCGTTTTCAAGCTCATGCCTGGGATTTCTTCGACTCGAGGGGATTTCCACGTGGTCGACGTCCAACAATCCACAACAACTATACAACAACCACGTTTGGGTTCGTTTTTTCACGGGTTTTTGTTTGATTATTTTGTCCTTAGAAAGCACACCGTCTCAGGGATATGCATTAAACATTACAAATGAAGAATGTTACGTCTAAACGATAATAGAAAAACGCAACAGAAAGATTTGTGAAGTCGAGAATCAATAATCAACTATTTATTTACAATACTAAAATCATATACAAATTAAATTAGGTCAATATAGCAAACAAACATCAAATAAAATCTTACTGTTCAATGTTATACCAGTATATTTCTCAGAGTACGTATCAACGTACTAATCTCTATACAGTCCGTGGTGAAATCGCGTTCCTGTATTTTCACAGTCAATAACACTCAGCTGTTGTCCAGTTTTCGTCAGTTCAATCACGTAGATAATACACAGCGGTCGAACACAGCCAACAGGAATATATAATCCAGCAGTCAGTTATCTCAGGCAAATGTTAGTCAATAGTAATAATGATGATGCACCCACGTATGTCGTTCGAATCTCCTCCCCGATCACTAAACTTCGAGCAATTTATACTTTTATCGGGAATTCGAGAGTATTCTATCAGATCAAGAAACTTCCATCGGTATAACAATGACGTAAGATTTAACCCAAATACGATTACAACAACTACGAGAAAGTTCGACATAATTAACCCAGATAAACAAGTCTATGACAGTCTATATGTGCAGATGGCGCTCAAGTATAACTGCCGGCAATATCCTGGGCTCTTGATGCATGGACAGATGGCGCTGTGTACTAAAAACTCGGGTCATACGGGGCTGTTCGTAAAGCGGCCATCTGCAATCACAGAATCCTCTAGAAAACACCAGACGGATGACACATAATTCACCCACGACAAATCGGTCACGATTACGAGAAAATTCCAGATCATAACCACACAACAGAAGGTCAACAAGTCCACCTCAGTTCCACAATTCTAGAACTATCTTCAGTGTCTAACTTTATACTGCAATACCATGACAAGAATAACCATCCCGTTCTTGAACTGGCCGTCTCAATGTCACACACTGAGGTTGGCCGTCTTTGAGACGGCGAGACGCATTGCTGGCTAAACATATGGTCTCAAGGGTATAGGGCCATCAATCAATTGTTGACAAAGTTTGTTCTGGTGACCTGCATAGAATAAATTGGTCAATCTCACTTATTGTCAGTATATTGATTGTGTTCTGTGATCACATAGAGGTGTGAGGTAATGCACTTATAAATTATATCCCCCACTCCCGGGGAAGATCATGGGGGCCATGGTAAATTGCACCAAGCCATGCCCCCATCAAAAATGCTCAGTTGGTGGCTGGGCAATTTGTGCTGCCATATTCCCACCTCCCCAGATCCAACTGACAAGTACATATGCTTGGCTGTCCTAGGCACAGGCCTAATCATTCTTGAGATATGGGGATTATGAAGAAACAGTAACGCAGTCCTGCAAGTACCTCCTATATTTCCCTATATTTTTAAGTCATTTCTATATTTTCCTATATTGAACTCAAAACCTATATTTCCTTTATTTTGACTTTACCTCATGAAAACTTTCACCAATTCTCTGAAATGACTCAAATTAGCACGAGGAAATACATTTCAGAATTTTTTTTCTCAAAAATATGAAAAGATTTAAATCTCTCTTTGTTGAACCAAACAGCAGAACGGGTCTCCTCAATCACCAACACTAGGACTGCCTTCAGTTGAAATAATTTGATTAAACACCAGAAAACTACCAAGTTTGGAACATACATGTACAATGTTCTAGTGACCTGTCTTAGACTCCTTTATTTCCTATATTTTATTCAGAAAATTCCTACATGTATATTTCTCCTATATTTTGGCAAATTTCCTCCTATATTTTCACTGTGAACCACTTGCAGGCCTGGTAACGGACGAATGTACTGTCATGATTGTGATTTTGACATTGTCTACCTACACTATATTATCATGTGCAAGGACAATCGTGAAGTGACTCGGCAGTGCGTGTTGGAGTGACAGTCTGTATGTAGCCTTCAGCTGAGATAGACACTTCATCAGCAGGATGTTAAACACAAGCTCTTTAAGTATGAATTAACCAAAGAGATGTCTTCAGATGAAAATCATTTTTTTGTTGGATATTCTGAGGTGAGCTAGACGTGCCTGGCCATCACAAATCTGGCGCCATGAGGAGACTTTCCTAAGTCAGAGAGTAACAAGTGATCGCATCACGGACTAACCTACATGTAGGCTGTTTAACAGTTCCATGTCTCATCAAGAAAACCTCATTGAAGAGGACTTTCAACATGTGCTCTTCCATTCAGAACTCGGGATCGAATAGGAATACACTAATTGGCTGTAGAAGATGACCAGATGCATGTCTGCTGTAAGCTCAGTAATTAAGCCTGTGCTTTATCATTCTGGATGTATGGTGGTAAAAAGCAATTGGACAAATAAAAGGATGAACTTTGACCCAATGACCCAAGGGAAAAATAAATCGATCCCCAAGCTGAGTTTTGATAGGTTTTTGCCGTTTGTGACCACGTACATGTGTGTGATGTAAGTTCAGGGCTCCGAGACATCATTTATGCTTGATAAATTGTGGTAGCAAGCTGCTAGTTGGTGACAAAATGATCTGGTGATGGTCACCAGAAAAAAAGGTCAATCTAGCTAATTCAGGTTCCTGCTCAGTGACCACATTTATATCTGATATAAGTTTGGTTAGTGTTTCTCACGAGACATGATGGTAAATATTAAGCAATATAGCTTATGACAGTCCATGCCAAATGCCAGGGAACTAGGTAATATCTTTCCCCAATACAAGAATGTCCATGTGTGTAAAGGAACAAACCTGAAGTAGTGTAAAACTGCATGAATAGCCCAATTCAGAGAGGGTTTTATCTCTCTTGTTCCAATAGAGGCGTGTTGGTGCAGAGAACTTTCGGTATGTACCTAAGGCCCTCACAATTAGTTTTTAGTGATTAAATATTTTATTTTGCTAGAGAATTATCTTTCTAATGTACATGCATACAGGATCTATCGGTTCACTGAAGCATAAACGAGTGAAACGTGTAAAACAACCAGAATGGTTAAACGAGGAGATATTGCATGCAATGAAAAATAGAGATGAACTTCCCAAACAATCCAATTCTGATCAATCAAAGCAAGCTAAAAACTCTGTAAATGGGCTTATACACAAGGCTAAAAGAGATTACTTAAGAACTATTATCCAAAATAGTAGGAAATGTAACCCATGGAACATTATTAACAAATTGAATTCAAAACCTAATAATGCCTTCCCAACCTCAATTATTAATTGTGATGATCAGTACTCTGAACCCTCTGATATTGCTAATGAACTTAACAACTTCTTTATAGATTCTGCTGAACGTCTTCTGCCCCATGATACTTCTGATCCCTCACCTTCTCTAGACAGACTAAGAGATTTTGTATCAAACAAACTACCTCCTGGAAATGGATTTTACATTCCTCCAGTAACCCCTCAATATGTGGCTAGCTACTTTACCAGTCTTGATGCCACAAAAAGTACTGGCCTTGATAATCTGGGTCCCAGGTTCCTAAAAGCAAGTGCTGACATAATAGCTCCAAGTTTAACTATAATAATGAATCTTGGCATTAAAACAGGCATTTTCCCGGACAGTTGGAAGAAATCAAAAATATACCCTCTACACAAAAGTGGGTCTGTGAACAAGGCTGAGAACTATCGTCCCATTTCAATTCTCCCCATTCTATCTAAGCTCCTTGAGCGGCATGTACATGATTGGATATATACATTCATAACCTCTCATGATCTGTTAACTCATTCAGTACCGAGCTTCATTTCTGGCCTCAGTACCAGTAGCTCCACAGCTGAGTCTCAATGCGTGCAGTGCACGAACATCCATCACAGAAACTGTCTACCAAAAGTTCATTTCAAAAATATTTTGTTTATGAAAGTGAATAAAATTTGAAACTTTATATCTCCATGAAATACACAAACATCAGAAATTGTGTTTGTGTTTATATTTTTATAATTATACATGAAATTATGCATGCAAACTTCATGAAAACATGTTTCATCTGTTTTAAAAAATGCTTCAACAAAAATAACATCGAAATTGTCATGGTCTGGTTTCAGATGTACGTAATCTCTGGCTGGTAAAATTTATAGCTGATTGTAGTATACATTCCCTGGATAAAGATGATAATTTCCATAATTTATTTCATCCACATATTACTTATAAATTAAAGTTTTGATCTGGTAGAAATATTTGTTGATAGTGATGATATTACGTGCAAAATAATGAAGTAGAAGGTTTTTTTTTCTCGTCTGATTCAATCGCGTCCATGCTCCGTTTCCCTGAACCGATTTCAATGAATGACGTACCACTGTAAAGCCCATTCATTCAGCTTTCTTCTCGTAGTACAATCACCATCGGATGGCCAGTGAAACGAAAGATTTGATTGGATTGAAAAAGGATGTTCAGAAACGATCTTTCTGATAAGCCCGCTGCTTTGGGCAAGTGGATTGGATAAGAGCGTTCATGTGACAAGGCGAGCCAATCGGGTTGCGTCATTCACTGCGGGTTTCGTTTGGAGAAATCAAAACAGAAAAGATGGAGCGAAATTCTGACAAGTTGGTGTCGGACAATAGCAGAATATTTGGGAAATAAATTTACCAAACGTATACGATCGTAGGAATTCTCAACAATGGATATATACCTGTACCTTGACAGAAAATTTGACAGAAAATATCTCGTGAATTCGTCAGATTTCTCAAGGAATCGGATGCCACTTCAAGGTATTTGAACATTTGCAAATGTCGGCCAAAACTGCGCGATTTTCTCACAGATCTCTTCTCGGAATATAGTTTTATTTCGTTATATTTTTCATTCAATACTAAAATGCTTTATATATAATCGGATAGATAGCGATCTTATCATTCGATATATGTATGGTTTACGTGATATTTCTTCCTGAATAGACCAGGAAAATAAGAATTCCAACAGCAGTGTATACGGCCGACTTCATTTGGAAATTTTCGTGATTTTATTTTTTATCTGCGTTTTCAAACAACGATCTTGAAATAATTTTTCTGTTAGTCAAATCCAAATTTCGGAAATTGTTACGTGAGAAGATAAGCTTCGTAAACATATAGGCCTTTAATTACATTTGACAATGCTTAGATATGAAAATTCTATTTTCCCACGACAGTTATGTTTTGCGCCATATGGCGTCTATGGGGTTGAGGAGGCCCAGATCTGTGACGCCGAATGGCGCTTACGGTACCGAATGAGTTAAGTGAATCTCAATCTGGATTTCGACCGCAGCACTCCTGTTTTACCGCACTGACTAACCTGATAGAAAAATGGTCACAAGCCATTAATGACGAAAAAATAGTTGGCTCCGTCATGATTGATTTCAAGAAGGCGTTTGACCTGATAGACCATAACCTTCTTCTGGCTAAACTAAAAATTTATGGTTTCAATGAGACTGCATTAAGATGGATGTCCTCTTATCTCAGTTCAAGATTTCAGAAAGTTTGCCTTGGCAATGTTTTATCTGAACTTCTGACTGTCAAAACAGGTGTACCCCAAGGTTCAATTCTTGGACCTCTATTATTTATCCTGTATATGAATGACTTTATTTTATGTATTGATGATTGTGATGTTGAAACATATGCCGATGACACTACTATTCATGCCTCGTCAAAGTATTTGCCAGTCTTAGAAGATAAAATTAACAGTGGTATGTGTCAAGCTTGTACATGGTGCACTGAAAACAAAATGGTTATCAATCCGGTTAAAACTAAAGCAATGTTAATTGGATCTTCTCAGAAACTAAGACAATGTGGTAGGAATTCTTTTAACATCACAGTCAATGACAATCTTATTGATACTGTTGACCAACAAAAATTACTTGGCCTTCACCTGGGTAAAAATCTGTCTTGGCAATCTCATGTTAACCATGTATGTACCACTATCTCTAGGTTACTATCTGTCCTGAGGAAACATAAGAAACTTCTGCCACAAAACTCAAGGCTATTATTTTATGATGGCTACATTGCACCTCACATCAATTACTGTCTTAGTATCTCGGGAAACTGTTCAAATCAGCTACTAAACAGAATACACAAACTCCAGAAGTCTGCTGCTTGCCTTATTCTGGACAGGCCTAAGCTCACACCATCAGAAGAATTCTTCAGGACATTACAATGGCAAACTGTTTTTGAACTAGTTCAGTATCATAAGAGTCTCACAGTCTACAAATCACTGAATGGGTTGTATCCACATTATATGAATCAACTGTTTACTTATAACCCTACTCCATACAGAAATCTTAGATCTGCCACCACCAATATACTCAAAGTCCCATTCCCACGTACTGAAATGTTTAAGAAAAGTCTGTCATACTCTGGGCCAGTCCTCTGGAATTCTTTACCCCCTGAAACACAACAAGCTTCTTCAGTTCAAAGCTTCAAAACTTTGTATTTGAAACAAAGGGCAACATAAAATGTATGTGTTAAACTAAATGTCCATGTATATATTGCAATCTAGGTATGTTTATATTGTATATCGTTTAAGAAGTATGTTGCTTCTCGGTTTGTGTGTGTGTGTTTGGAGGGCCTCAGGGAAGATCAGCATTTACTGCTGACTGAGTGTACTGTGTACATCACCCTCAGTAAATAAAGATTATTATTATTATTATGTAAAAAATATAAACAAATAGCTTTTCAAACAAATAATCTGGAATAGTTGATCAATTTCTTATTCAAAATAATTGCGGGTGCCTTTGGTAAACGTGAAACCGAGGCGACTACTTCCAGGGACCAGCTTTTTATATCTCTAACCTTAGAGAGCATCAGTTATTCAAGGGGAGATTAGACACTTTCCAGAAAGGGCCATGGGACCATATTAAAATAAAATCAGTGTGAGTGAATGACAGCCACAGGCGAGGTCCGGGTGAAGTTTTCATCACAGGTTACTCTGTCTTTGAGTTTTGGTGTGGTCTTCAGTAGAGGATATAGTTCAAGACAAGACAGCACGAGCTGTTTTTCCTGGAAAAATCTGTTGTAGCCCTACTCGCATGGTACTGTGTGTGATGTAAAATGGGTATTCTCTATCGGTGACAATTGACAGTTTTACCTAGCCGGTGACGGCCGAGAAAACATGGATCAATCTCACTTATTTTTGATAGGCTTGCTGCAAATGAGTTTGGTGCCCAGCAAGCTAACAGAAAGGTATTCATTATTTATCACACAGCTACAGAAATGAACTGATAAGTGGAAAATTTCCTTTGCCTACCCCTTGACCTGTCACTGTTTACCAGTTAATTATATTTTTTTCCAGTCCGCTTCAGTTGTCCTGTTAATAAATCAATGGAAAAATGACACGCCAGTGTATTGTATTCTGTCAGACTATTGGCTTCACATCCTGTTTGAAGTACATGTAGATGTGAAAAACACTGGCATGTCATTTGTCCATTGATTAAAATTTGTTTCCAGAAGGACATTCAGGATGTTGAATCCAGAAAACTGTTGATTTTGTCCTCCTGCTGGAGGCAGGTATTTTGCTGAGGACAATGTATGTTGAGAGCTGTGTGAGTAGTACATGCAGTAGGATGATGATGAATGCAGTTATCTTCTTCCATTCAGAATTGTGACAAGAATTATATTGCAAGTTTCGCAAACAAGATAAGGTGTGGCGACTTTTCTCAGACATGATGTATTATTATTAATAAATAACCCCCATCAATACATATTATCACTGGATAAACTCCACTGGGTGCAGATATATCTCCAACTATGGCTGGCGAGATGTCATTACCAATTGAGGTAATCAAGAAAAACTGCTTGGAACCAACAATATATTTACATTAAATTGACAGCATTTAATGTAAGGCATTCCCCGAAGATGTCTACCTTATTGTTACGTTCATGTAGCTTGGGACACGTACACCATAGTTTCCCCGTCATTTTATGATTGATGTACCAGACAGTGTCTCAGCGGCTCAGATCCTGAAATTCTTGAACTATAACAATATTAGGAATCTGAGTCCTATTTATTACTAAAAGCAAAAGATACAAACTGAAGCATCGCAATATAAACTGTACATTTAATACATAAAAACAGCTGAACATTACATCCAACAATATACAGCTAAAATGTAAGCAAACACTACATACACCTCCTTACAGTGGACAGAACAATGAACGGTACACATTTGTGGACAAAGGGAGTGATTCGTCCGATACTTGGTTTGAGTGTCAACAAGATAGAAGCGATTCCCTGGTGTACAAACTTTGCTTCAGCACATGGATTTCCTGCGATTTTGATAACATATTGAGCTTTGGAGCCTAAGTACTTAATTGACACTGCCTTGGAGCTTCATGTTTGCAGCAATCTAAGTGCATTTCATCATTGATTGATTGATTTTTCTCCTTAATTGCAAGAACTTCCATTTTTGTGTCAAAAAGTTTGGAGTTTTTAGGATAAGTCCTGGGAAAAGTCCTTGTTTGCTGTTCGGTACTGCCTCATTTTGTGTTTAGATTACTGAACATGTAATTTGTAATATATTGAATTTGTGACTCGAATTTTCTAGATGAGCCAGTATGCTCACCATTTTGAAATTAGCTATACCCTGATTATATGAATGGTCTTGTAACGAGCCTAACAAAATATAAATATGATGTTAAATAGTAAGATTAACAGAAATAAACACCTGAATTTAAGGCGCAAAACACAGGAAAATTTAGTTTGAAGTGTCCCCACAATGTCGCTATTTTGATTGTAATATTGTATGAAGGGGTACCGACATTATCCCCCAGCGACAGTTTCCCCCGCGACATTTTCCCCACCGACATTTTCCCCCACGACATTTTCCCCAGGCGACATTTTCCCCACCCTAATATTACGTGCTGTAATAATTACGATCTGCCAACAATCGCAGTCGCGGTCATTTCCTCACCTTGAATTTTTTTTTACGTTTGCACGTAGGAGAGTTCTAGGAATTCAAGGGAGATTACTTTTTAGTTAAACATCGGCAGATGTATGCAAACGTAGGCATAATAAATAAGAATAGATTATCAATATCAATCTTTAACGAAATGAACAAGATTGAATTTTCAGGTGTATTTTTTATTAGACAACTGGGCAAATGAAACAGTAGTTCTGGAAGACTTATCATGGGATTACGGATTAATCAACGAGCAGGAGCAGTAAGATGAGTGAAACAATGATAGGCTAGATGACTTACCATAGGATTACGGATTGATCACTCAGTCAGCTTCACTAAGAGTATAATAAACTGAACTTTCAAAAACTATATTATCACAGAAAAAATCTACTCCAAAGTATTGA
>JAVTVY010015554.1:0-65747 GCA_036873755.1 Hanleya hanleyi
CTGCCACTGTCTGTACCTTGGCAGACAATCCTATATTGTCTAGTCCTATTGGAGCCCTCAAATCACCTACCTACCGCTACGTCGCTGGTTGTGTTGAACATTGTGTATGCTCTATGTCAAGCGCTAGTCGCACGAATATCGACTTCGATTTCTGTGGATAACATTAATTATACTCTTTGTTTATTCGCAGTTATGAGGATTGATATCATTGCTATTGGTGGAAGAACACGGAGGAGTTTTTGCGGAGCAAAATCCCCAAGATCGCTTGACTGTTCTCTTCGGTCCGTATAACCAGTATTTCGTCGTGGAAGCCGTTACCACTAACGGTAACCGTAGCTGCCAATCGTGCTGAATGGACCACCAGAGGGCGTCACAAACTTTATAAAAAATCGCGCTCGAAACATAAGCTCTTGAACTATAGCGAAACCAGCGAATTATTGCATAGTGATAAATATTTGGAATAAAATCACAGAAGATTCAAACTTTTAAAGCTATTTAATCTTTATATGACAAGGGAAGCTGTCTGCATTACTTTTTCTAATCGTGTATGCAACAACGCAGTGAACTTGTGTCGCTAAAAACAGAGAAACTTGAATGTCTAGGTTTTCTTTCTGTACAGATTTCAATTCATCGATCAAGTCACCTCTCACTATTCCAATAGCTTGACAATTGTCTTGAAGACCAATCATCAGATTTTGTGCACCCTTATCGCTGGTAATCACGAAAGATTGTTTGGCTTTGTAAAAGCGGCCATTGTTCCAGATAATTTAAGGCCTCGTCCTGTCAAGGTCACACACCACCAAAAAAACCTTTACTTTTCATGTAGTAAATCGGCTGCGCACATCTTGACAAAACTTTATTCCCTAACATTTGCCGCCACAAATTACCCACCACGCCCGGTAGCCCGACTTTCTCTCTCGAACATATAAAAAAAGTCAGCATACATTCGCCACCATTTTTTCGAGCTACGGCTGCCAGAAATTAGGTTATTCGTCCGACACAATCAAAACTGGCCCCGATTTTTTTCCGATTAAAATTTTAAAAGGCTGTTTGGATATTTTTTAGTGTTGAATATTATAGAAACATTTTAAAATATATCACAAACCAATTTTCGCCCAGTCAGGTATAATGATCAATCAAATCTCACCGGAAGTCAAGTTATGATTATAGTCTTCGGTCTAAAAAAATCAATGGTGGGTTGTAATCTACAAATATTCCGATTACAATGATATTGCAGTTGTCAAATAAACAGGTGCAACGGTCATACTTAAAAAAGTTGAAACTTAGGAACATTCGGATTAGAGAGCTATTTTCATTAATATTTAGGCCCTTTGGCATTGAGAAACTTATTACTAAATTGCGTCAGTTCTGGCTTTTTGATTTGCTTATCTACATGACGTTTGCTATGATGCATAAAATTATTCCTGGAGACACACGAAGTGACTTATTAACACAACACCAACCCCACCCCCTCCCCCGATTGTCGAGAGAAAATATAAAGTCATAATTTACGGCTATTAAGGTGTATCAGACTTCCCCTCAGCAACGGATGAATGACCTTGCATGAAGATATTGTACAGACCAAGCCATTTCTACGTTGTAATGATTTCATTTTGTGAATATATTGCCCTGAGAGCGATGGTCCTTTTTCCCAGGTAGCGGCCCATATATACTGCGCACTACCACACATCCAACCTATACGGGGTGGACGGTAAGCAAAGATGGCATACTACGCACTGGCGCGCACTCAGACAAGGAATGTTTAAGGCCAATCAAAGAAACATATTTGTTGATTGAAATCTGTTTTATTGACATATAGTTGCTGTTACACAAAATACTCTGGTAGTACCGGTATACAACAATGTTCTAGACTGAAAATAAGCATATCAAATATGCATGTGTTACGAATTCGTATTGGAGAGGTTATTTCTAGAAGAGTTTGTACTCATTTGGGTCCCTGATCTGCATAATTCGAAACAAAAATGTGCGGAAACTTTTTCTGGTAACAGTAGGCCTAACTGACTTGACAAGTCTCACTCGTGGACAGCCCAATGCTAAGTAAGTCTGTTTCTGTTGTTACATCATTGCAGAGGGCGGAGCATTTGTTTCTCTTTGTTCCCATGTTTCTGTGGTATAGGTGTGCTGCTCAACAGTAACTTTTTCTGCTTGATCTTGACGTTCTTAAACACGGTGCAATCAGGCGATATTTCAGCGTGCATGCAAAACTATAACATCAGAACTTCTGTTGTTGGTTCATACACAGAATATAAGGAATGTATAGTAATCTGTCTGCAATCGGCAATTATTTATATTAATCGTAAATCATTTATATGATTTATGTTACCGATACTTTCACTAGCCGTCGTGAAATACATTTAGAATGATCACATGCTAATGAAATTAATTATCTTGCATAATTAGTTCCAAGCCTCACACCATTAAAAGCTATTTCTTTGATAATATCACGGATGGAGAAATCACAAAAAGTAGTATAAAACGGAGGTATAAAAATGATCACATTATAATGACAAAAATGGGGCACGAACACACAG
Source organism: Hanleya hanleyi (assembly GCA_036873755.1). Classification (NCBI taxonomy): domain Eukaryota; kingdom Metazoa; phylum Mollusca; class Polyplacophora; order Lepidopleurida; family Hanleyidae; genus Hanleya; species Hanleya hanleyi. Next base: position 2,553 of record JAVTVY010015554.1, read on the forward strand.
CGATGAAAAATGGCCTATGTCCGAGCTCAAGCGCAATGTCTAAACTACTGAAATATTCTATATCCGTAGTATTTTATCACTAATTAGAAGACACATTTGTGGCAACAAGACGATCATTAAAATATTTTTAATTTCATTTTTTAGTGATCAAGGCAAGTTAGAACCAAAATGTATTTATGGTAAAACTGTATGGAATTGACATAAGAATTGAACTGGCTGCCTTGGCTGCCTACTATACAAATTACTTTCCAAAAGAACTCAAAATACGTCCAGTTTATTGAAAACGAGCTTTTGACACGTATTTAACTTGCAATCCGATCCTTGATCGCAACAATCTGACCTCGTTTTCTTCAAATATGGAAACTTAAGGGTACCGAGCCCTCCTACACACACTTTTACACAATCTCTAGAACTTATCTTTATACAGCTAAAAGTATGCCGTATAGCTGTAGTAATGTATATATTTGCTTCCTAAATCGTAAACCTGCTTGAATTCAATGCCTTAATCTCCATTAAGCTGCACAATCAAACGTAGAAAACGGAAGTTAAAACTAAAAGTTAACTCCCCTAGGAGAGAGTTGTCCGCCCCTAGGAGAGCTCTCCCACTCAATCCAGCGTGGTCACTATAAAGGTCACTGCAAGCCTCATTCCAATCCTCTTTCTCCTGTTTGCTCGAGCAGTGCACATCTAGGGAAGTGTTCAGAGTCAATTTTACAACATTAGTTGTTGTTGTCTCGCTGGTATATCCTTTATCAAGTGTTGACTTTGTTGTTTATTCGGAACTTACTTATGTATTATTATGTCTGAAGTTCCGACTTGTATTCCTTGTCGTACGTGCGGGCAAAATTTTGTCCCCTTTGGACTCTCACACGGCTTGCTTTTCTTGTAAAGTTTTGTGTTATCGTGCGTCCACGTGCGCGGAATGTGTATTATGGGATCCGACGGCTTGGAGGAGTTATGCCCAGGCTCGTCGTGCTTTTCTTTTACATGCTTGTGATGACCCGTCTATTTCGGAGATCGACAGACGGGTCTTAGAAATTTCTTTGGTCAATGATATGAAGTGTAATGAGGATCTTGACCGAGCTGGTCAAGACCCAGTTTCTCCCGCGTCGGTATGTATTCCATACTATCCTACACGAAGATAATTCTAGGTTGCTAGACAGTTTGACCCGGTCCGGAGATTCATTGTCTAGGGTCGATCCAAAACCCGTTCCTTTGTTACGCTCAACAAAGACCAGGTCGGTCTTGCCTGGCCATTCCATTGTCTCCGTCAGACAAAATAATTCTTTGCCACATGTTATTTCGCCTCTGTCTATCGGTACCACATGTTTCTTCCAAAAAGAAGAAAGCTAAATCTATATCTCCGTTGTCGGTTTAATCTGGACATAGTTTATTTAATTCCGTGCCCGATCTATTTGTTGGGGCGAATGTTGGACTCGTTTGAGTCGGCCACGTGTTGAGTGTCTTCGGACGTACGTCGCTAAATATTTGGTTTTTGGCGGAGATTTTAAATTCTATTGAAATGATCGTCTGACGATGTTTTTTTTTCTAAAAGTCTTTATGAAATCTCATGTTTAACAAATAACACAGGCCTGCATTAGGTCAGTGTGTATTCAATATTGCGCCTCCACACAAACTTTGAGTTGCGACCCGGTGTGTTTGAGGTGGGCTTTTATTGGCCCCCAACATTCCGTTTTGTTCGGTCAGTATGGAGCCTATTGTGATGTACTTTAAACGAACAGGTTTTTGTTTCGTTGATTCTTGATTTTATCCATTGAATTGTTGTATAAATTACCAGGATTGTGAGTACTACCCTCGTTTGACGCGGGAGGTTCGTTTTTCCCCGCCGGGGAAATCCGATTCTTTATAAGCAGTCCGTCAATGTTCCATGTTGTTGTGTACGTTTTGTTCGGACTTTGGTAGTTTTCACCTTCTTGCATTCAATTCTTTGGTCCTACCAAGAAGGTAATCTCTTGTTATATCAAGTATTATTATGTGATTTTGATATTCCTGTCTTCAAGAGAGAACTTACGGAGGTTTTATTCTGCCTCTCATGTTTACGTGATTGTTGCTTTTGTGTACGTAACCACGATTCTATAATAGCGTAAAGGCCATGTTACGGGATTTCAATGCTACGACTGTTTGTTGCATTTTAATGAGCTTCTTTGCTGATCTCTTTATGTGATTAAGGGTGTGTCCATCAACAAAGGGATCACGTGTTGGTTTATCGTGAGTATGTAATCCTATTCACCCACTGTTTATTGTGAAACTGTGCTATTCTTTGATACACAAATTTGTTATTTACATGTGAATTGTTTGTTTTCTCACCAAGTTGGTCCCATCTGTATACTGTATTTCGCATATAATTCAGATGGAGTTGAGCATTATTTTTATTTCTTCTCTCTGAGAAAATTTAAAATTGTTAGCGTGAGGGTGTTGTTGTTGTTGTAATCCTAGACAATATCAACAATGCTGCCAAAAGTCACATTGTATGGCATATGGTAAAAAGTAAAACAATTGTGAGTGTATTTCTCCGGGAAATCTTTAGAAATACTCTCGTTCGACGATACGGAACACGTAAATTCGTGAAGTTTTCTTGATTATCGGTACAGTCTACAAGAACATCACACTGCTTTTTAGCAATGAACTTACCGTTTCTGCTTCTCGACAGCTTGTTCGCGCTAGGTCATTTCAAATTCAAAATTTTTAATATCTTTACCTTCCTGCCGGCGAGAGTCTTTAAATGTATTTCCTCTCTTCGGGAATTTTTAAATTCTTTAAGGATCTTCTCGGTTACGTGAAATCTCTTTGTTCTGGACTACGTTCCGTGGCAATGGTTAACACGCTGGGCTCTGATCCAGCGATCCGAGTTCAGATCTGGCACGAAACATATTGTGACTATTTTTGGGTTATAAATAGTAACATTGTTTGTAAATGTTGATATTCTCTCCTTATAAAACTCCAGTACTGATTTTCATGTACAGGAGACAAATTACATTGGGAGAGGTCATAAGGTAATCATGTTCACTATTATAGTATTCATGTTCACTGACACAAAGATCCATTATACCTTTTAGCTCATTGAGCTTACGTGTGATTAGCGCTAGGAACATTTAATGTGTTCATCTCTACTGCGTTTCTATTTTTCTAAAAGATGGAAAATAATTGCAATCGGTTTCGGTTACAACTCTTTTCTCGCTTCGCACCTTTACGTCGTTACGTTACGTCGTCTCGTTGTCCTCGTTCACCTGTACGTCGTTTCTCGCCGTTACGTCGTGTACTTTTATAAGTTTGTATCCTGCTTTATTAGGAGCATGTTTGTACATTGTTGCGAATGCGAAATCGCTACGTTGTTTATCACTCACAACGTGTCTCTCATTTTTCCACGTTCCGGTACGCCATACGCCGTGTTTCACGTCATTGCTTCATATGTGAGATGTATATTTATATCCATATTTCCTCGTTTTTCGGCACTTCCTTCGATACTCCATCGTCGGTCGTCGGCGGGAGTGGAAGTCCGTCCGTTTAGCGTCATCCTTCCATTTGTATCAGTCCCTCTCAGGTTTTTCACATGGTGATTTACTTAGGTGCGTCATTACTCTACGAAGTGAGTTTTGTTCAAGCATTTTTTGATTCCGATTTTGTGTTGAGTTAACAAAATTGTTGTTGGAATCAACAGTATTTCATCTAATACTGTTCTATGGAGAATGGAATGGGTTTTTGGTTTATGGACGTGGATAGTGATGGACGTCGCCTGGATTGTCATTGACGGGCTAGACGTTTGTATTTGAATTCAGCACAGATTTGTGTTGATTTTTGGTTTAACTCACAACCATGTTGACTTTAACACTCAAACAGTTTGTGTTTAGATCCGTTTGCTTTAGGATTGTGCTTAAACGACACAATGTGTTTCGGGGTGTACTTGGGGACAGTTTTCGACTTTCTCCTTCTAGTACTTTATTCCCGTATTGACGGTTGCACCAGTTGTTAGACTTTGACATTATGGTTCTGTCATCATCTTAGGGCTTTTCATTTCTATGCAGGACCTTACTCACTACGTTCGTTTTTGGTTACGGGTTCGGTCTATGCAGCGGAATTATTTGTCCTGGTGCCGAGGTCGTTTTGCCGATCCCGACTCTGTCTCTAGTTCCCTCGTTGCTGACTTCCTCCATCTTCACCGGGATAGGAAGTTTCATATTAGCTCCATTGTAGGGTATGGATCTGCTCTGGCTAGGGTGTTACGTCTTACCTCTGGTACCGGCATTATCCTTAACGATTATATCTCTGCGCTTATTCGTGCCTTCGCCTTACAGTCGCGACGTACTCGCCTACTGTTACCGAAATGGGATATCGGTGTGGTTCTGTGTGCTTTGATTCGTCTGCCCTTTGAACCCTTTCTATCCGCTTCTCTAAAGCTGTGTCCTACGTACATGGGCTCAAAGACGACTCTTTGTTATGCCCTGTTCGAGCCATTCGCCACTATCTTACTCGTACCGATTTCCGTTCGCGGCTCTCGGCGCCTGTTATTTCTGTCGTTTTTCGCCCGTCTGCAATGCATGACATTACGAAAAAATACCCTTGACGCGTGGTTGAAGAAGACCATAAAATGGTCTAAAATGGTCTTATCAATTGGCCATTGACGCCTCCCCGCTACTGTATACTGCTTCTTCCCATGAGATTCGTGCCATCATTGATGGAAGAACTTGTCCCTCCATGACTTTGTCCAGTCTTGTGCCTGGACAACAAACTCCACGTTCACAAATTTCTATCTGTGAGATATGTCGGCATTGAGTTCATGCAATCAGATAGTGTGACCACGCTCGGGCCATTTTGGTGGCTACCCAGCACGTGGTAAGTAATTTCAGAAAAAGAGGGGGGGGTGCAAAATTGTCACCATTACAGCAAGGCAGCCATCTTGCTGTATCATCTCATCTCATCTCTCAATTATATCATGTGTCCACTTTCGATACGATCATCTATGAAGGAAGAAATAAGTCAGATAGACGACCATGGGCTCTCTAATCATCAATCTAAGAGGTCTGACACTATGGGGAATTTAATTTTTACCTTAACTGCGGTTTTCCTTGTGTCTTGCAGGTTATATCTGACTTCCTTCTACATGATCTCAGCTGCGTCACCTACGCTCAACTCACAAGAAAGAAGAACTGACACTTGTGAGTATTATTAATATTGTTTTTGTTTCAGGTTGCTAGTGTCAGCAACTTCGAGTAAAGTACAGAGAGTTGACAGTTGCGTAGAGTTGGCTCAGGGAACACACGCAGTCGACTCCTAGGCATCCTACAAGACCTACTCAGCTTCAAGAAACAGGCTGAGAAGTTGACGTAAGACGACTTGTGGACTGAGAATGGTGTGGCTTGGCGCCCTCTAAGCCCGGACAGATTACGCATCACCCAACCTTAAAGGTTCAGCCAAGTTTCTGCATGTATGTGCTAAAGTCGGCTTTGCCCCAATCGACATACAATCCTGCCAAGATAACCTATCAGCCCTAAGAGCAGAGGATTCAAACTTCTTGGTAGAGATTGTATACCACACCACGAGCACAGCTTCATGGATGGAGACATTCAAGATAAGTACTACTGTTTCTTATCCATGATTTAACCTTTTACGTCTCTGACCAGGGTTTTACTTGTTTATTGTTGATGTCTCATCTTTATGCCCATGTCTGTGTCATCCCTCCTACATGGAGGAAGACACTCAAAAGATAAGTTAGATAAATATCTTTTACTACTCCATAATTACTTTCTGCATTACCGACCAGGGTTCTTTTCTTGAGATTCTCTGTCATGCCTATGATCATTTTTAGATAGAGGCTGAGACGGCCGTGTGGTCTGGTCCGTTTGCTGTTTCTGCTGGCGATTGGGTATCGAACTCTGAGGACGTGGATTCGTGTCTCGCACAGTCTGACCTTTTTGTTTTCCAGCTCTAGTAATTGTACCTTTCTGAGAGACTGTTATCTTTAAAATAATTGGATATAAATATTATCTTAAAAATTATTGGATATAAACGTTATCTACTCAGTAGTAATAGGTCAGTTTGGCAGCCGCTATCTCTCAAGTCATCATTTTAGTCCTGACACAATTCTGACTTTTAATCTTTGACTTTACTGCAGTTTTGCTTGTCATTTCAGTTTGAATTGACTTCCTCCCAGATGATCTCAGCCGGGTCACCTACGCTCATCTCACAAGCAGTGTCTCCACAGTCGAATAAAGTACAGAGTGGACGATTGCGTAGTATTGACTCAGGGAGCAAACGCAGTCATCTCCTACAACACCTGTTCAACTTCAAGAACCAAGTATGGAGAGTTGGACATAAGACGGTTTGTGGACTGAGAATGGTGTGGCTTGGCGCCCTCTAAGCCCGGACAGAATACGCATCACCCAACCTTAAAGGTCCAGCCAAGTTTCTGCATGTATGTGCTAAAGTCGGCTTTGCCCCAATCGACATACAATCCTGCCAAGATAACCTATCAGCCCTAAGAGCAGAGGATTCAAACTTCTTGGTAGAGATTGTATACCACACCACGAGCACAGCTACATGGATGGAGACATTCAAGATAAGTACTAGTGTATCTTATCCATGTTTTAACCTTTTCGTCCTTGACCAGGGTTACATTTGTTGATGTTTGATGTCTCATTATTATATCCATGTCTGTGTCATTCCAGCGGTTACTAAGCCTGCTTTTAGAACTACAACAAGGCCGAGGTTCCCACCTCCATATGTTGGTACTGAGGCATTGAATTCAAGCAGGTTTACGATTTAGGAAGCAAATATTAAACATTTATAAACAATGTTTCTATTTGTTACTAAATCAAACCTGCTTGAATTTAATTGTCCCTCCCTTCCGTCCCCTCATTCCGCGGCCTTGCTATCTGCTGGTCTCGGTTTGAGAAAGAGGATTGGAATGAGGCTTGCAGTGACCTTTATAGTGACCACGCTGGATTGAGTGGGAGAGCTCTCCTAGGGGCGGACAACTCTCTCCTAGGGGAGTTAACTTTTAGTTTTAACTTCCGTTTTCTACGTTTGATTGTGCAGCTTAATGGAGATTAAGGCATTGAATTCAAGCAGGTTTGATTTAGTAACAAATAGAAACATTGTTTATAAATGTTTAATTTTTGGAGTGTTGACTAAATCTGCCATCATAAAACCTGTGCACAATGTCAGACTCAATGTTTACCTTATTTTCGTAAATAAATCATTGCCTTCTTTGCACATCATTATTGCATTTCATGTTCTGAAAACACAATTTTTTTGGCTCAAATTATCTGTTTGATTGTATTTTGGTATGTCCAAACGATCAAATATAACTACAGGACTCCCGAGGTTCATTTTTGCCAATAGCCGGATTTTTGTACTGTTTTAGACAACTTTAGTCAACCAAGAACCTATTACCTTTCATAACAAAGACAAGAAAGGGATGGCGATTTCGAAGTCCACGAGTTCTAGTATTAAGAACACAACTTGGTTGGGTGGTGCTTAATTGGTTCGTCACGATATGACGGAAATAATGTTGAAAGCAACGTTAAATCCCTTTCACTCACTCACTCCAAACTGGGTGACATTGTCAGTAAGCCCAGGTACAATATAGTAATAATAATAATAATAATAATATCTTTATTTCAAGAGGGTGATACACAATCAGTTTCTACAAGAATCTGTTCTTCCTTGTGGCCCTCATCAACAGTTAAACATATACATGTAGCAGAATATACAGTTTTGGATCATGGAAATAAATCTGACAAATACAATAATTACATAATAATGACTATAGTCACGGTAACACACAATCTAATTTGTCGACAAATAGCATTGCCAATGTCAAAGAAAATTTGTTCTTGTGCTTGGGGAGCTCCAAAAACAATTGTCAAAGAAAATTTGATTATGTGATCCACCTTGATAGTAAGCTGGATTTTCAATGAGTATCGTAATCAAATATTGCTAGTGTTGCCATCTTTGATTATTGTCTTCAGAGTTACTATCGGTGTTGTTTGTTGGGACCTTCACTGTAATATAGCCATCAGGTACTATTACTGATGTAACCAGCCTATATGTTACCTCCCACATACACCTCCACATCCATTATGGTGCGTAGATTCACCTGGGGCTTCCTGTTGGGTTAAGAGTATAATGCAGCACTTCGATCCAGCACTTTGTAACCCAATCAGTTAGTGATAACCCATTGCCAGGTAATGCAAAGGTTCACCAAACACACAACATCCTCAGGCTTCTTGTCTTTAATGAATGTCTCTGTCATTTAAATATTGCACACCCGCCTCTCTCATATGATACATGGTCTATTCTCTATGTATGGGTCTGCCCTCAACACACTTGCTTGGAGACAGTAAGCTTTGGAGAAGGAATATGGTTGAGCTGTAGAGGCATATGAGGTATTCATAGAGTATGTCACCTGTGAGAAAAAAATTTGTTGGTGATTCAAAAGAAAGAAATTTAAATCTGATCATTCAGTTACTGTATGTGTCATGAAGGCGATGGTGTCCTTTGGTTACCTAGCCAAGCTGGCTGTCCGTCCTACCTAAAATATTCCAGACACGTACGTCTTTTTGCATGGAAGTGAGAGGTTGCTGATACATGTATGCTGAAGTCCCATCAGGTGGTATGATTCTAAAATATCCAGAATTATGTCATTGCTACATTGATATTGTTTGCCACATTGTTGTCGTTCCATCAATGTTATATCATGCAGACTTGCATCCACTAGGTAAAAACTTAACCTCTCTGTCTTTTGTCTTCTCAATTCTCAGAAGGACTTAGTTGTTATATTGGAAGGAAATTACCAAGATGAGGGTTTGGTTACTGAGCAAAGTTTCACTCTTGTGCAAGAATTATATGTCCAAATTTAAATTAGATTCTTTGAACAGAAGCTTATTCTTCTGATTTCAATAACTGGGATCTTCATCGGTTGGTGTTATTGGGGTCCTAGGAGCCAACTTGGAAATCCTGCAATGACATCAAAGGAATTAATCTTGGAATTATATGACTCCTGGAATGTTTCAATATGGGCGGGTTGGCCTGGATGACCCAATTGAATGTTATTAACATGGTAAATGACATTTGACCCAACACTAGAACCTGAACTGTTTATACATTATTAATGGGAACTTAGATATATTTTCCCATCTAAGCTTGATCAGCCTTAGAGAATTGGGGTTTTTTGTGAGAAAACTGAGAAAGATTGATGTACAAATGTAATAGGATACCCATTATTTCGGGTCACTGAATGCCAGCTTAGATTTCACCTCAATTACTCATATACATCCAGCTCATACGATCGATCAGTTCGTTTTTCTAATCTCATTTTTTTTGTGCATGTCTGTTCCACTTATGAAATTACTTTCCGCTTGGCCAATTGGTTCTGACAGCTCCTGCTGTGTATTAGATGAGCTAGCAGAACGTGATACCATCATCCTCTTATATTACTGCCAACTACATTTTTTCTGACAAAATTGAACACTGGCGTCTAGATTCGTGCGATATGATGTTGACGCACATAGCCACTACTCCCCTGGTTCTGGTAATTTGATTCTGTAAGCTTCGTAAAAGAGCTAACTTGGCCAGTAAAGAAGCTGTGCCAGGAGATGAAAGTCAAGTTAAAAATCTTTGAACCAATAGGGATGTCGCGATATTGAAATTGTCATAAGAAGCGTGCAACGACATTATTGCTCACATGATGTTGCGCCAAGGTAATAGGCATCAGGCAGTGCTTGAACATTGATAATAAAAGTGAAAATGGTGGCTTTCAAAATATTGCACTAACAAACAACTCCAGAGATTGTATAATTTGTCCCCAAGTTTAATAGGCATATATGTGAATAAAGGGACAGTCCTTTAATGAAATGATCCATCCTTGCCAGTGTAGAGTGTAAACAGGCAGCTTGTCATAAGTTGGGACTAACCTGGTTAGTAGCAATGGTTTAACTCATTGCCTACGAAATATATATTCATTACTGTATGGAATAAATTATGCAAATTGTAAAATGATGCATAAATTATAAGGCTGTCAAGAAGCCGGTGACATCGTGTCTCCGGTGGAAATTTAAGTAACAGGAGCCGCTCACAACGGGTTGTCGGGGCCAATGCGTCTTATTGCCTACGGAATATATATTCATTACTGGACGGAATAAATTATGTAAAATTATGCATAAATTATAAGAAGCCGGTGACATCGACTCTCTGGCAGAAATTTAAGTAAGTTACAGGAGTCGCTCACAGTGGGTTGTCGAAGCCAAGGAGTTAATATGTATAATAGATAAGGTTGTTAATATTGTATAACTAGTTGTCATCTCTATATACATGATATATGACTACTCTCATTGACAGGTCTGTCAAACATTACTTCCTGCTGGATAAAGGGGACTTCATTGTACAGTTTATGGATATGACAGAAGACGAGATGAAACAAGATATTGATGATATCCTTTTAAGTCAAGATGTTTTATTCTCTCGGGTACAACGAAAGTAACAGCGGCTCTAAAGAACAGAACAGCTGTTCCCCCCCCCACCCCCCTTGCAAATGAGGGCCTCAATGGAGCGTAGCAGGTTTTTCCTAAAAAATTTCGCTCAAACATGAGATAAATTTCTACAACTTGGCGAAGTGAAGGATAGTACATTTATTCAAATTATGTGTTAAAACTCAGAGCTGAACTATCTTTTTGGAAGTTTTTTCCATGTACTTCTGTGTTAAAAGTAAGCTTTTCAGAGGGAGGAAATTCCCCCAGGGATGTCATTGTATCTAACAGAATTTAACTCCCCAAGAAGAACTTAATCTGTCATCTTGTGTCAGCCCCCTCATACTGGAGGTTCTCATTGTTCATTCACTTTGTTATAGCTCACTTGTTACTTTATCCCACTTTTATATCTCTGCTGATTGAAGTGCTCAGTACATGTACACAAAGACCGGGATTCATTTCCCTAATGACTGTACTCTCATGTGTGACTGTACTCCCATGTGTGACTGTACTCCCATGTGTGACTGTACTCCCATGTGTGACTGTACTCCCATGTGTGACTGTACTCCCATGTGTGACTGTACTCCCGTGTGTGACTGTACTCCCGTGTGTGACTGTACTCCCATGTGTGACTGTACTCCCATGTGTGACTGTACTCCCGTGTGTGACTGTACTCCCGTGTGTGACTGTACTCCCGTGTGTGACTGTACTCCCCACTGTGACTGTACTCCATGTGTGACTGTACTCCTGTGTGACTGTACTCCCGTGTGTGACTGTAGTCCCGTGTGTGACTGTGACTGTGTGTGTGACTGTACTCCTGTGTGACTGTACTCCCATGTGTGACTGTACTGTACTGTGTGACTGTACTCCAGTGTGACTGTACCGTGTGTGACTGTACCCGTGTGACCCTGTGTGTGACTGCATACTCCTGTACTCCCATGTGTGACTGTACTCCCATGTGTGACTGTACTCCCGTGTGACTGTACTCCCGTGTGTGACTGTACTCCCGTGTGTGACTGTACTCCCGTGTGTGACTGTACTCCCGTGTGTGACTGTACTCCCGTGTGTGACTGTACTCCCGTGTGTGACTGTACTCCCGTGTGTGACTGTACTCCCGTGTGTGACTGTACTCCCGTGTGTGACTGTACTCCCGTGTGTGACTGTACTCCCGTGTGTGACTGTACTCCCGTGTGTGACTGTACTCCCGTGTGTGACTGTAGTCCCGTGTGTGACTGTACTCCCGTGTGTGACTGTACTCCCGTGTGTGACTGTACTCCCGTGTGTGACTGTACTCCCGTGTGTGACTGTACTCCCGTGTGTGACTGTACTCCCATGTGTGACTGTACTCCCATGTGTGACTGTACTCCCATGTGTGACTGTACTCCCGTGTGTGACTGTACTCCCGTGTGTGACTGTACTCCCGTGTGTGACTGTACTCCCGTGTGTGACTGTACTCCCGTGTGTGACTGTACTCCCGTGTGTGACTGTACTCCCGTGTGTGACTGTACTCCCGTGTGTGACTGTACTCCCGTGTGTGACTGTACTCCCGTGTGTCTGTGTTCTATAATGTCTTTGGTAAATCCTCTAATAATTCAATCAAAACCTCATCAAAATTCAGTTTCACGCTTCTAAAGTGTGTTAGTGATCAAACTATTAAAGATGTTGCTTGGATACCTGGCTCAATCACCATAGCAACATGACACTAAACAGAATAATATCTACCATGACTAGAACTTTGATTACGGTAATTCCTCTAATAAATCGATCACCCTATCGGTATTCCATCACCCCCAATTTTTGCAGAAAAATACGATCGGAAGTTGTAATAATTCAACCACCCCCGATTTTCATAATATAATAATATTCACCGACCTATTAAGGCAATAGGTCAAGGTATTTTATTTGACATATGAACGAAGGAAACTTGACAAGCATTCCATAAAGTGTCGTGTGTAGAAAACCGTGGGACCATCGTGTATATTTCCCCTCGACGCGATCAAGTTAGGATAAAATTATGAGTTCCATGTGTATACATTTTCCGCCATGCTGAGAAAAAAAAAAAATGATCAACAAACTCAAAAAACTTTTGCGGCTACTTGTATGACAAAACAACTATTCTGAACCGAATATTGCATCTCTGATATTTTGTGAAAAGTATTGTATGATTTGATTGGCTTGTAGTAAAGTTTTGCGTCGATACACCACATGTCTTCTGCATTTTACTTAAACATCTTTCCATTCATGACCTAGATCTAGAGACGCACGTAGGCCTAACCAACATGAACAGTCAGTCTGGCAACATGCGCGAGTATAGTGTAACTCATGAACCGACGATTTATCGATAAAAGTGTTGTTTTGAATATTCGATCATAAGTTTCCAAAACATCGTGGGTGCAGGTCAGCCAAAAGACAATGATCCAGCTATCATAATAATATTTATTATAATTTATCGTTTGGAGCCCGGCCGCATTTGGAAGCAACAGCGGGTTACGGCAACAACAACAACATCGCACAAATTACTAAAACTTACAATTCGATCACCTGCATTTTTCGGGATTTGTCATTTGCAATAAATCGATCACCCCTATTTTTTATCACCTCAAATATCACTTCCGGTGATCGAATTATTAGGGGAATTACCGTAATATTACATGATGGCATAATCAGGATAAGGAAGTACATGTAACAACATCAGTGAAGAAATCAGTATATAATCACTCAAATTTGTATGTACACATGTATTAAAAATGCCACTTGAGTCAAATCACATTTCTCATGATTGGGGCAAGATCCTGACAGTGAGAGACAGAGAATGTCATTGTAGGTCTTCAGTATTTATGAGGAACAGTTCCACTAACTCAACTCAAGTAATCTCTAAATATATTATCAGTTTGAGATATTTTAATCTGTGGTGAAAATAATTCAGTTAGTTAGAAGTATTCGTTAGGGTTACACAATATCAAACCTACACAACATTCAGCTGATTACTTGGTTGATAGAAAGTAGATACTTTTATACAGATTGCTTTGAGGTGGCTCATATGCGCGACTCAAACTACTTCGTGACATCCTGTCTCTCTAGTTGTGTCTCAGGGCTGTCAATATTTCTCTTTACGTATTATTGATGAAATGATGAAATATGATATCAAAGGAGGCACTTACATCACTGACCGTACTGCTGAACAATGAGTGTAGGGACAATCGAAGGCTTTTATATCACATAGATCAGAAACACCAAGATTTTACAAAAAAAAATCATATGATGGCATGACCGGATGGTTAAATACTGAGCCTGTGGCTTAGCTGTGGAAATGTCGATATACATGATGTGGGGATCACAATTTAATATGTCTGATGTATGTCTATCTGTCCATTGATCTAGCTCATCAAGAGGTTATTGGCATAATGCCAATTTTTATACGCCCGCCAAAAGGCGGACGTATTATGTGATGGCGGTTTCCGTCCGTCTGTCCGTCTCTGTCTGTCTGTCTGTCTGTCTGTCTGTCCGTCTGTCCGTCCCTTGTGTCCAGTCCACATCTCGGACAGTTTTCTATCCACAGTTCCAATTTTTGGTGAGTGGATACCTTACGGGGAGACGATGTGTCGCGTAGCAAAAAGAAGGTCGAGGTCAGAGGTCAAAGGTCACTGGCCTGAGAAACAGGAAATCACTGAAGTGTTCGTGTCCGGTCTATATCTGTGAACTTTTTCTGTCCACAGTTGCAATTTTTCGTGAGTGGATACGCTAGGTGGAGACGATGTGTCGCGTACAAAAATTGAGGTCGAGGTCAGAGGTCAAAGGTCACTGTTACCTAAAATCAGGAAATCATTGATCATTGACAGTTTTCCATTTACAGTTCTAATTTTTGGTGAGTGGATGCCCTAGTGGGGAACGATGTGTTGCATACCGAGTGTAGGTCGAGGTCAGAGGTCAAAAGTCAGTGTGACCGGAAAATCAGGAAATCATTAAAAATTTCTAATTTTTTGTGAGTGGATTCAGTAGACAGAAATGAAGTGTCACATACAAAAAAATTAGGTCGAGGTCAATGGTCACTGCGACCCCAAAACCAGGAAATTATTAAAAATAACATTTTTTTTGTGTCAGTAGGTACATTAGGGGAACATGATGTGTCACCTACCAAAATGTAGGTCAAGGTCAAAGGTCAAGGTCACTGTGACCCCAAAATTGTGAAATTATTAAAAAATGATGATTTTTTTAGTCCATTGAGAAATTACAGGGAGTGGTTTTGTCATGTACCAAAATTTAGATCCAGGTCAATAGTCAAGGTCACTGTGACCCCAGAATCAAGGTCAAAGGTCAGTGTGACAAAAAAATCATGAAATCATTAAAAATTGCAAATTTTTTGTGAGTGGATTCAATAGGGGGAAATGAAATGCCGCATATCAAAAATTAGATCAAGGTCAAAGGTCACTGTGACCCCAAAATCAGGAAATTATTAAAAATAACTTTTTTTGTGTCAGTAGATACATTAGGGGGACACGAGTAATCAAACCAACCAACCAACCAACCAACCAACCAACACGATGTGTCACATACCAAAATGTAGGTCAAATTCAAAGGGCAAGGTCACTGTGACCCCAAAATTATGAAATTATTAAAAATCATGATTTTTTGTGTCCATTGAGGAATTACGAGGAGATGGTTTGTCATGTACCAGAATTTAGGTCAAGGTCAATAGTCAAGGTCACTGTGACCCCAGAATCAAGAAATCTTTAAAAATTACTTTTTTTGTGTCAGTAGATACATTAAAGGGACATATGTTAATTACGTACCAAAATGTAGGTCAAGGCCGAATGTTAAGGACACTGTGACACCCAAAATCATGATTTTTTTTGTCCATTGATACAGTGATCATGTAATGTGATGTTGCGTTCTGTCCATTCATCCATTAACATTTGTTGTCCATGCGATATCTCTAGTTTCAAGGTGTGGATTGGTACCAAACTTTGAGTATACCTTACTCACATGGTAAAGAGGAGCCATATATTTTGATATCAAATTGTCAAAGGTCAAGGTCACAGTCCCCCAAAACTGAATCAAGTTTTGCTGACAATGTGTTAGGTTGGTATATTCAGAGTTCTTTCCCGTACATGTATATGAGATTTGTTCTGTGGAGTTCTCTCCCATGTTTGAAACCGATACATTTAGTTAAACTGTTGTGAAATAAAAAACATACATTTACTAATTTAATGGAGAGAGGGGTCCTTTATGAACTTCATACCTGTTTATAACTCAAGAACAAAGGTTTACTTCATCAGTTTCCTCTGCCTTCATGAAAAATTCTCTCGCCCGTAAGGAATCCATTTGCAGGAAAACTACTATTTTCTTGTGTTTGACTCTTGTTGATTTCAGTGTGGGATATGTGAGCTCTCGGTTCTTGTTTTGAGGTCGGCTAGTTACCAAGAGTTAAGCCCATTTTAATTTATCATTCAATATAAGATGTGATATATCTTACATTCTCAGAAGCACAAAATCATAGTCTGCTAGATTGCTAGCTACATGTACCAATTGGAATCAAGGCTAATAAACAACCTTGCAATTTGGACCAGTGTAATTCCAGATATACGGGCGTATATTGAAGCCCTTTGGGCTCTTGTTCCCTATGTGTCAATATGCTGGGAGGTATATAGCTTGGCCTGTCCCTTTGTCCGTCACACTTGCGTAATCAACTACTCCCACAGTTTCCATGAGAAGCTTCTGAAACTTTGTGGACACGTTTAATATGGTTTGAAGATGTGCATGTCGTAATTATGAGGTGAAATATTAATTGTTGTCATATTTACTACATTTTGGCCTTTTTGTTGATTTTCTGCACCTATTCCAGTATATAGGCCTAGACCATGTTCTGGTGTAATCAACTACTGTCTGTCCCAGATAATATATCCGAGACGTTTTCGGCGATATTTCGGAGACAGTTGATTGGTCGATATTGAAACTTCACACAAGAGATAAACTAAAAAGTACCAATTTTATTCCAAAGTATCCAGAAAATCCTTCCAGTAGTTCTCAACAAATCGCGAAACAAGAATTAGATGGGAGATTTGTAGGTTATTTTTTGACGTCATGACGTCAAGCCTGCATGTTATAACATTGGCAGATCAACGTCATCGTAGCCCCAAAATAACATCATGGTAGGTATTGGTGATTTTCGTCAATCCCTAACAGATTTTAATGAAATATGGGGGAAAAGATATACTGTGTGAATTTTCAATACTGTACGATAAATTGTCTCCGAAATATCGCCGAAAACGTCTCGGAATATATTATCTGGGACAGACAGTAGTTCCGCAGTTTTCATGGATGCTTTTCAAACATTGTAGTAAACATGCTAACGTGACGGTGCATGTCCTATTTGTGAGATGAAATATAATTTTTTGTCATATTTATGACGTTTTGGATTTTCTGTAGTTATTCCAGTTTGTAGACCATGTTCTGGTGTAATCAACTAGTCCCACCGTTTTCACTGGATGATTTTAAAACTTCGTAAACACGTTTAACTTTGTTTGAAGATGTGCATGTCCTATTTACATGTATGAGATGAATTATTGAATTTTGTCAAAAAAAGTACCAGAAGTTGGACTTTGTGGATTGTCTTCATTTATTTCTTTATGGTATATAAACCAAGTGCTAAAAATAATTGAACGTGAATACTACTTACCACAAGTTGATCTTCACCATTTTTTTTTGTCCACCTATATTCCAAGAACAAATTATGATTCTCCTTATATCCTCTATTGAACTGAACAAAAACCTTAAAATCTGCCATAATTCAGTTACGCTACATGCACTGATTCTCCAGGCAGGGGCATATGAATTCTCTGAATGCTCTTTTCATTTTCTTCAAACTTACTCTCTGCAATGCCTGTTTAGCAAAATGTTGAGGTGTTTGTGTCCCCTCTCCCAAGGTACTAAACCCCACATATATATCTGGAACATATATCCTGTAAGCTTACATCATTGTACACTTACTCAATGCATCCACCTCACCCAGGGACATGCCCCCATCTCTCTAGGCACTGAGCCTTAACCTATATGTCCCAAAGTAAGCCTCGCCTCACCCCATTACCTCATATTTTCTGGAAGCATACCACATAGCAGACTTATCATGCTTATAGAATTTGGGGGTGGGAACCCACTACCTAAGTTGAAACTTCAATTTAAATTACATAATTTCAATTTAAAGTGTCAAATTGAAATCAAAATTCAAAATTTTAAATTAAAATTATGGTACTCTACATGTAAATTAATAGGCTGCCTGTTTTAAGTTTCCTGTGAAAATCTTATGACTACATTGACAGCCTCTGCTCACTCCATTGATTGACCTACATGTACTGCATTGAACAATTGTGCAGTTAGAACACTTTAGAATGTGTAAATGGGTAATTTCTGAGCTATGCTATTGAAACTCCTGACCAGATGAGGATACCTGATGTCTGTCTCTTAAACATTCTGTAGTTCAACCCTCAAAGACCTTGAATTATAAATATATCACTGTTAGCCGCAGGGTATTGGGTCAATGCTCGCCTTTTTTGATCGTCTCAATTTGTCTAAGTTGCCTTCCCTCAGCATGTCATCTGTTATTAGCTAGTTTTGCCTTTAAGTCATGTGGCCAGTTCATTTCCTCATTGATCATGTCTATAGACCCTAATTTCCTGAACCATGCTCACATATTATGCCAACTCGGCTGGAGAGTCTTCTGGAGTTAGCCCTCCGGACAAGCACGGCTAATGTCGACCCCTTCAAAGATGACCTCAAGTAAGTGAAATAACCTCGCTGCTTTTAGTACCCTCTCTCCATACAATCATTTGTTTCCTGACATAGACCAGCTGTATGAATTTCATGGCTTGTTTTTCCACGGGAATCCGGGAATCCAATTCCTATCCGCACTCCCGCAAAATAATCTGTGGGAATCCAACAGATTCCCGTAAAATAGTAATCTGTATTGAAATGATAACATTGGATTCCCGTGGATTCCCTAGAGCTAGATTGCGAGAATCTATTTGGATTCTCGTGAATTTTGACGAAAAACAAGGCCTGAATTTAATACAGAGATGGAGGATAGACCTATTTGTAATTTTTTCATAACAGATTGCATGGATGCAATATTAATAAAATAATATCCTATCATTCCTCTCAAATTGTATTTGTCACTATAAAGGATCTTACAGCAACCCTCACAATTAGGAAAGCTTGCCTTGGCAAATATCATGTGGCATCAAAATAACTCACATGTTACCACCATGTTAATAATGAATGAGGTGAACTGATTATGCCACAGCATTCACCTTGGGAATTGCTGAATGCTTTGACTAATTCCGAAGATTGTTACAGTCTTACATTAATGTCCACCAATCACCATATCACTTCTGTCTGAATTGAAAGAGACATTGGAGATGGGGCTTTTTCGCTGGCTTATCCAAATATACACCATGGCGGTGGAATAGTCTTTGATGTCACCACTGTGTAGACAGCACGGAACCAGCACTCATGGGGTAGAGTTAGTGACTGGTCTTTGATCTAAAGCCTTGGGGATAATGGAGATGGTGATCCTCTCCACTAAAAAACAAAAAAGAAAAGAAAGTGGATTAGTTCAACTGTATAGATATAATGACCACATCATTACGCTATTAAATATTCATGGCATGGGGTCAGTGAATGCCAAATTCAGCTGACAGAAGCAAGATCCTATAATGACATATACACTTGGGGAGTGTTGATTGAGTTTGAATATACTAAGATTGGCATAGATGTGAACATTGTGAGAAGCAAAGATTATTTCTGGAATTAGCTCATTTGACAGGACATGGTCGACAGTACAGTCTGCAGTATCCTCAGTTTCTTTTGATATGCATTTGGAAGTCGGCGTATATAACACATTATTACCCCACAAGCAAATTTGTATTCAATATCGGATTGTGATTGGTTAAAAGGTCGGGTCGTATAAACCCATACACCCCGAGTGATGTCTTGCTACTCGAGGAAAAAAAGAAAATAACTCACGTGCGATTGGAAATGACGCTCTCGGTTCGAAAGTTCAGCTGATCATATCTCAATATTTATGGAATAACTTTCGCTCATTCGTCAAAATTTGATGGAATAAAGTCCTACTGCATTATTTTCACTGAAGTTTCCGACACATAACTCACCAAAAGCGATTTCCGAACGAAAGCAGATCGAATGGATTGTGTGCGGCGTGCCTTTCTCACAGTGCCGTAGCAAAATGCGGACAGTTTCATAACCGAAATGGCCCATTGGATTTGTCCGTTGTACCGTTGGTTAAAAATGATGGACCTTTTTCCGTATTTTTACAAGATAAAAAGGCTTGAGGGGTAATAAATTCGTTATTCAGGTTTTCCCCCAGGTGTATGGAAAGGTACAACCCTCCCTGAAACTCATACACCCTTCGGCTGAACTTTCCATACACCCGGGGGAAAACCTGAATAACTAATAATAGCCTGTGTATCCTGAGTATACTGACAACACCAAGAACAATAGCAGTAGTCTTGGTTCTGATAGC
This sequence comes from Hanleya hanleyi, assembly GCA_036873755.1. Taxonomy (NCBI): domain Eukaryota; kingdom Metazoa; phylum Mollusca; class Polyplacophora; order Lepidopleurida; family Hanleyidae; genus Hanleya; species Hanleya hanleyi. Next base: position 22,572 of record JAVTVY010015554.1, read on the forward strand.
TGTATTGTTTTTATCTCTATAAATAGTCTTCTCCCAAGCCTGTTCATTTTACACAGAATTTACTGTACCAACTTCCATGCCTTGTCTGCAAAACACTTACTCAAGATGCAAAACTATAAACTGTTATGTCTATACAATATTTAGATCAAGCAGACGGCATGTTATTACTTGACCATTCTTTTACAGGGTGGACTTGCTGCCATATGACCTTATCACACAAATGTTCAAAATCCTCACTATAGAGACCAAGTTGGAAAATGGTGAGTCATTTATTGCTTAAAAGTTCGGAAATTGGTACCCTGCATTGTCCAGAACCGGTATAGTATTAAGTAAATGAATCTTAACCAATCCACAAGCAATAGCCATTCATCATAGGCGTTCGAAAGATTGATCATCAGTGTCTGACCTTTCCCTTTCCAAGACTGCACCAACATGCACTGGTAAAATTGGAACATCAAGTCCGACCAAAGATCGATCCTGTGTGACCGGCATATTTTTTTGCTTTTCTCCAGAACTAGTCAGTATTGGTAACCATATGCACGTTGATTGCAGAGTGTTGTAGCAAATTTACTTTTGTTTTAATATTGTTACAGTTCACTCAATATTGCTCAATAACTGTTAATTTTGTTTAGCTTAGTGTTTTGAGCGTGTTTGGGCACACCAATTAAAAAAAGTTGGTTTTATATGTAATGAAAGTTTAGCGTAACCGTGGTACTTTTGCAAGCTTACGTCATATTCGAGATAATGTTTTAAATTATGGGATTTATACTCTGTTTCTTGTTTAAAGACTTAAATTTGTAGAAAGCTGCTTTTACATCCTCTGAGACACAATACGAGTGAACTGTTGAGGGAAAATATTATTACGTTTTATTATTCACATCGTTATCTTGAATATAAGTGTCAGAGTCACTCTTTAAGGGAACTGACACGTAGAAATATATATCTTTCCCCAGATAATTGTTTTCTGGAGCAGCTCTTAAGATGTAATTTTCTCTTTGGTTGAACTCCTGGTTTGTTTGATTTCAGACTATAGAATAGATCCCACAGATTTACACCTGTCGGGGCTGGAGTCCTTCTCCTTTGACTACATTGTTAAATGGCCTGTCTCTCTTGTCTTGAACAGAAAGGTATGATATAATATATGCTTGCTTGGTTTAGCTAAGTTCTATAACTACATACTATCAAGTGGTATCTCCAAGCTTTATGGCTGAAATACTGCTGATTGCAATGTTAATACTAAATCAATCACTGAAGCAGTAACCTGGATCTATGGAGTGAGATGATGATCACACATGCTTTCTCTTACCGGCAGATCAAATGGTCTTCCTATTGGACAAAAACTTTTAAAAAATGAGTGTGAAATATTTGGGCACTGAAATCAACTTCCTCCACATCAAATCCATGATAGAATTAAATCATGGACGGCTCGTAATTCCTCTGATTTTCGCCACCACTACCTATCAATAATATTCTGAGGATAAGCAGATATCCTGGGATAGCCTCAGATGAAGAGATTCTACTAGCTGTAGGCAACAACTTCGGTCATCGAGGTCAAACATTTAATCATTTCTGACTGACACACATGCCTGTCAGTGACATCCTGTTGATTTCAGTTGTCTGGCTGATATCGTCAATGATGTGCTGCAGACAGCCAAGCTCTCAGTGACATCCTGTTGATTTCAGTTGCCTGGCTGAGATCATCAGTGATGAGCTGCAGACAGCCAGGCTGTCAGTGACATCATTTTGATTTCAGTTGTCTGGCTGATATCATCAATGATGTGCTGCAGACAGCCAGGCTGTCCGTGACATCATTTTGATTTCAGTTGTCTGGCTGATATCATCAATGATGTGCTGCAGACAGCCAGGCTGTCAGTGACATCCTGTTGATTTCAGTTGCCTGGCTGAGATCATTGATGATGTGCTGCAGACAGCCAGGCTGTCAGTGACATCCTGTTGATTTCAGTTGCCTGGCTGATATCGTCAATGATGTGCTGCAGACAGCCAAGCTGTCAGTGACATCCTGTTGATTTCAGTTGCCTGGCTGAGATCATTGATGATGTGCTGCAGACAGCCAAGCTGTCAGTGACATCCTGTTGATTTCAGTTGCCTGGCTGATATCGTCAATGATGTGCTGCAGACAGCCAAGCTGTCAGTGACATCCTGTTGATTTCAGTTGCCTGGCTGAGATCATTGATGATGTGCTGCAGACAGCCAAGCTGTCAGTGACATCCTGTTGATTTCAGTTGCCTGGCTGATATCGTCAATGATGTGCTGCAGACAGCCAAGCTGTCAGTGACATCCTGTTGATTTCAGTTGCCTGGCTGAGATCATTGATGATGTGCTGCAGACAGCCAAGCTGTCAGTGACATCCTGTTGATTTCAGTTGCCTGGCTGATATCGTCAATGATGTGCTGCAGACAGCCAAGCTGTCAGTGACATCCTGTTGATTTCAGTTGCCTGGCTGAGATCATTGATGATGTGCTGCAGACAGCCAGGCTGTCAGTGACATCCTGTTGATTTCAGTTGCCTGGCTGATATCGTCAATGATGTGCTGCAGACAGCCAAGCTGTCAGTGACATCCTGTTGATTTCAGTTGCCTGGCTGAGATCATTGATGATGTGCTGCAGACAGCCAAGCTGTCAGTGACATCCTGTTGATTTCAGTTGCCTGGCTGCATGATATCGTCAATGATGTGCTGCAGACAGCCAAGCTGTCAGTGACATCCTGTTGATTTCAGTTGCCTGGCTGAGATCATCAATGATGAGCTGCAGACAGCCAGGCTGTCAGTGACATCATTTTGATTTCAGTTACCTGGCTGAGATCATCAATGATGTGCTGCAGACAGCCAGGTTGTCAGTGACATGATGATTTCTGTGGTCTGGCTGAGATCATAGATGATGTGCTGCAGACAGCCAGGCTGTCAGTGGCATCATTTTGATTTCTGTGGTCTGGCTGATATCGTTGATGATGTGCTGCAGATAGCCAGGCTGTCAGTGACATCCTGTTGATTTTAGTTGCCTGGCTGAGATCATTGATGATGTGCTACAGACAGTCAGGCTGTCAGTGGCGTCATGTTGATTTCAGTTGTCTGGCTGATATCGTCGATGATGTGCTGCAGACAGCCAGGTTGTCAGTGACATGATGATTTCTGTGGTCTGGCTGATATCTTTGATGATGTGCTGCAGACAGCCTGGCTGTCAGTGACATCCTGTTGATTTCAGTTGCCTGGCTGAGTTCCTCGATGATGTACTGCAGACAACCAGTGATGAAGATCATGGACTTAAATGTAGTATGTCTGCTGTGATTGGGCAGCCAGAAGTGTGTTGATTTGACAGTATGTCAAATGTCACGGGTACATGTTACGTACACACTATAGGTCTGGTACCGTACATGTATATATATTTCCATTTTCAGCTCAGTAATTATTGGACAATGTCTGAAGGTGTTAGAATTCTCTTAGGAATTCAGTTCCCCTGACTAATTCATACAGTTCGATGCGAATAGCTCGCTGTTTTCTCACTCTCTCTATCACTGTATAGATTAAGACATCTCACCTTCATCCCACACCTCCCTCCAACATGTTCAAAACAGAATTATTATTTGCCTATGGCAAGAGTTGCTCTGGTACTATTCTGTAATGAAGAATGAGATCAGGTACCTAATTACCACTTCCTTGTATAAGTTATATCCTGCAGGCAAACATGACCATACCAAGCCTTCCTTTTCTTCAGATTTTATGGGAAGCAAGAAAGATTATAAAAATTACTTCCTATGGGAATCTATATGCAAAAGCCAGGGTGATGATTTTTATCGAGCCTGAAGCGTAGCTCCGAAAGGCCGATATAGCAGTCACAATGATGTAGGTGTATGTGTATCTGTTATCTGTCTATACAGCTCAGTTTCTGGACAGGTTAAGGTCGACTTTAAAGTTTTGGACATCAGTGTTATTAATGTTATTTTTTCTATCCTTTTGCATTCAAGTTTTGGACATTTTTCTGTCCTCGGGGTTGTGTGCTCCTAAAGTAAGTCTTGCTCATCCCTCGCCCGCTAATTTGGATGTATTCCAGGAATTTACCTCATGCTACAGTTCCCATTCACTCCCCATGGGAATATACTCCCACCTTCGGAGATTGAGCCCCTCTCTGAGCCTCTATCATCTCCTAAACTAAGCCTCGCCCCAACACAAACCGTAATATATTCTGAGATCTTACATTATGCTGCACTCCTTGGACCCACTCCCTCTCCTCAACCTCACATGTACTGAGTTGCATCCACTTATCTCCTGAACTAAGCCTTGCCTCACTCTTCATCATCATATATTCCGGGAGCTTACATCATCCTACACTTGTGCCCCCTACCTGAGATATGCCTCACAATCTATCTCCTGAACTAATTAAGCCTCACCGCACCCACAGCCCGCATGTATTCCACTAGCATACATCATGCTGCACCTATTGGACCCACTCCCAAGGCATCCCGGACATGCTTCACCACAGCTCTGTTACCTCTATACTAAGCTTCGTCCCACCCCCAACTCAAATATATTCTAAGAGCTTACATCATGCCTCAATTATTGAGCCCATTCCATCGCCGTGGAAGTATTCCCCTCCTGCCGTAGACTGAGCCCCTCCGTCTATCTCTTAAACTAAGCCTTGCCCCACCCTCCACCATCTTATATTCTGGGACCTTATGTCATACTACACTTATTGGACGCACTTCCCTTAGTTCAGGAGATAGAGAGAGGAGCTGATGGTGGAGGTGGGGCAAAGCTTAGTTCAGGTGATAGAGGTTGGGGCCCCACCATAGGGGTACTGAGTCCCGACTTCTATATCCTAAAGTGATCTTCACCCCTGACCCTAACCCTATTATATTCCGGGAGCTTATATCATGCTGCAATTATTGAACTCTTTCACTCACCCCGGGAGTATGCCGCCACCCCCTGGGAACCTGACCTCCACTATCGCTAAACTGTTCCCCCCACCCACCAAACCCTAATATATTCCAGGACTTTATATCGTGCTGCAGTTGTTGTTGAACCCATTCTCTCGCTCCGGGTGTATGGGCCCACCATTGTAAGGCGCTTACATGTAAATCATAGCCCAAAACCTGTAATAAATATTTATAGAATTGTTCAGTCTCTTGTTCAGCTGGGAGAAAATCTATCTTAGGCCTTAAGGATACTGATCCCTTCTGTAGACACTTTTACACACCATCTAGAATTTGTCTTTATACAGCTAAAAGTATGCCTCATAGCTATGGTAATTCTGTGGAAAGTGTATTTCTTAAGGATTCCACATACATAAATTTGTTCATTGTAAACCTGTAGGTTGTGAAGATATTCGGATTAAAAAAAAATTTAATTTTAATTTTTTAAATCTTATCGTAACTCATATCATCATTTACTGTAGAAGACAACTCCAACATGAAATCTGTGTCTCATTTTTATCAATTTTTGTGTAGTTCTCATTCTACTGACATTCACAAAATTGAGCAACTCACAGTTTTGAATTTTGAAGTTGAATTAAATGTCAATAGAATGAGAACTAGATCAAAGTTGACAAAACTGAGACACAGATTTCCTGTTGGAGTTGTCTTCTGCAGGAAATGATGATGCAAGTTGCAATAAGTTGAATACTTTTTTAAAAATAGCCACTTAAAACATGGCAGTGTGACTAACGTCACAGGACCTATGAAGTAGGGTAGTCATTAGGACTCCGACGCGCACTGTGCTCTTGGAAATCCCCCCGCCCCAAGTTGAAATCCTGCCTATATTAAGATGGGCACAGCCGAAAGTCAGAACACCAGTGATTTTCAGCAAAAATCACCAGAAATTTTCATCAAAAGTAGGTCAGCTCAGAACTTGCTGGTAGCAGTCCCCTAATGCACGTTCATGCCAAAAATCAAGGCTCTGATGTCAACGGTTCTCCTTATTTTGCCGACAAAAGGATTCGGATGGACTGACTGACTCGCTCACTCACTGACTGACTCATTACCGGACAATCTGCAAATGAGAGCCTACTTCTTAGGAAAAGAAGGCTCATTTTTTAAATTGAATATCTTCACAACCTACAGATTTACAGTGAACACATTTATATATTTGGAATCCTTAAGAAATGCGCTTTCAACAAATATATACATCACCATAGCTATAACTGTATACTTTTAGCTGTAAAAGACCAATTCTAGAGGGTGTGTAGAAGTGTGTACAGGAGGGTTCAGTATCATTAAAGAACTGAAAAAAAAGAGAGAAAAATGTGAATATCTTCACAACCTACAGATTACAGTGAACACATTTTTATATATTTGGGATCCTTAAGAAATGCGCTTTCAACAAATATATACATCACCATGGCTATAACTGTATACTTTAATTTAGCTGTAAAAGAGCAATTCTGGAAGGTGTGTAGAAGTGTGTACCGGAGAGCTCAGTATCCTTGAAGTACTGAAAACGAAATGAAAGTGCCAGTACAACTGAGATGGCTAAACAGTACATGTACCCGAATAATAATAATAATTGTGCATTTTGTTACTGGCATAAGTTACATATTGGTTATATAATATGTCTATAGAAATAATTAGTATGCATATATGATTGCACAGTCCTTCTTGATATCAGATCCATCTCACATTATGATTCATTTTTTACTCATTAATCGTCCTGCTGTACTCAATATTTGGGTTGGAAAATGACAGAAATATAGGATGTGTTGCCAAACCTGTCATCAGCATTCAGGGTATTGGTAATCGATCATGTATACTTTGGCTAAAAATAAACTAAGAATGTGCTGGTAATAACTTTAATCAGTCTGAAGACTGGAATAAACAGCATGATAATATTGGCGGAGTTGATGATGCTTGCTACCATTTATCTTTTTCTCTGACAATGAAACAACATGCTCCCAGTAGTTGATGGACTGATACCATATTAGTGTATATTAGTCTGGTTCCAGCAGTGATGTAGACTGACAGTGAATGATCGTAGAGTTGTCTGACCATATCCTATGTAATCTTTTATGATGGGAAGAAGAAATTTCCCTGTGTCTCGATTATGAAACTATATATTGCTCACTAATCTGTAAATGTGATAACTATTGCAATACTAAACTTGTCCCCAAGGTGAAATTTGATAAAAAAAAATACCCCTCAAGGTTTCGAACACAATTCCAATAAGCCGGAAGATTGCTTTTGTGATATGAGCAGGTATTCATCTCTTGCTTTCATTAGATTTTATGGAAATCCAGACGGATACTGTGAGTCTGCATTCCAGGAATCCATCAGAATTCAAAGTTCTTTCTTTAATAATGATTGCTTAAACTTACAGGATTGTCATTTCTGATTGTGGATGTGATATGATAATTTTTCTTATAATTCAATCAGAGGAAGTGAAATTTCCCAACATAAAATCAGGGGTGATCAAATTTATTAGAACAGGGAGTTGACAAAATGGTCCAGAATCATGCAGATAAGCCATTATTTATTTTAATGATTCTTGAACATGTAGAAGGTGATCAAGTTTATCAGAAAAATAAATTGGATAGTCCCGAGATAGAACTCTTTAGCCAGGAAAGGTGCAAAACGATGTCATTGCTCACGTGACATCGGGCCAAGGTTTGGCACTGAGCAATGTTTTCACATTGGAGAAATTGCAAAAATCTGAAAATAAGTATCATTGGGGCTTTCAAAATACTGAAAAAAATACAAACAACTTTGAAGATGTTATTGTCTCGGAGTTAAATAGGCATTTGCAAATGGAAGTCTACACCTGTAAAACTCTGTGAATAAAATAATACAGCATTGTCAATGTAAAGAAATGGTTCTTTGCCTAACCTCAGCGTAACGTCACATGGAAAAGGACATCGTTTCACGCCTTTTGTGTTTAGAGTTCTATCTCGAGACTGTCCTATTGATTGTTGTTCAACAAATGAGTGAGTGAGTGAGTGAATAGAATTTAACGTCACTTTCAACGATATTTCAGCTGTATAGCGACGAACCAACTAAGCATCACCCAGCCAAGTTGCATTCCTGCTAATTCAAAGAAGAAAATCTTTGAAGCAGCATGGAACCATACCCGCTCCATCCACCCTATAAAACACTGAGGACAGCACACAAGACAGACAGGACGCTTACATGGTGCAATAAAGACAAGTGATATTACAGTGCTAGACATCACATTATCAAGTTCCTGTTGCTTCTCGGCAAAATGCACTGAAGCAACAGGAACCCGTGCCCATGCACCTATAACCACCCGACACATGGAAAAGGACGTCGTTTCGCACCTTTTATGGTTAGACTGAGAGTTTCATCTTGGGACTGTCCTATTGATTTTTGTCCAACAAATGAGGGGTGATTGAATTTCAATAGGATGATTGAATTATGAGTGTATTCACTGTAATGATACATGTACATGTAGTTTGCTGAATTTAAACTATGCGATATACATGATTCATGCGTCACGAGAATCGTGGTAGTCATGGTAACGTATTTCACAAATTTTCCAATATTTGAATACTCTATTGGAATTATACCAGTGCCATTATTGTTCAATTACAGGCATTAACTCGGTACCAGATGCTGTTCAGACACCTTTTCTACTGTAAGCATGTCGAGAGACAACTATGTGGGTAAGTAACAATGACCTTTGACCTTAAATCAGTAAATTATGTGACTACTATTCACATGTATGAATCGAGAAACAACTGTAACAATGGGAATGTGTTCATATAAATGTATGGATCAAGAGACAACTATTTTGGGAAATATATTCACATAAATTTACATCTGCACTAACCAAGTCGAATCAAATCTCGACTGATTTTCCTGGTCCTATTTGTACTGGTATATGAGTAGAGTGGATGAAATGGCCTGTTCCCAAAGTTGTCTTAAGTTTGGATGATGAAAGCCGATCCACATGTCGATATCTGAGCAGCTTGTAACTTGTACTGACAGCTGACATCACCCACACCAAGATCAAAGCTTTTTCTCTCCAGTGATTTTGATGTTCATTCAATGTAAATTGTCAGGGTTTTTTTGGTGTCAGTAGGAAATTTTCTCAGGCGCACTTCTGACATGTTCTTCTGAATGGGTGAAGCTCTATCTGTACTCGTAATAGGCATGAAAGAGGTCTGAGTATCCATACATGTAATGATATGTTAATGAACATGTGCGAACTCTGGGTAAGTAACGGAAATTTGTTCACATTAACCTATATATATCAAGAGACAAAAGACAACTCTGTGGGTAAGTAACGGAAATATATGCTCCTATATGAATCCAGAGACATAAGAAAACTTAAGTTAAGTATCGTAACAGGGATGTGAGAGACAAAAATGTAAGTACATGTAGCAGGAGGATACATTCACATGACTGTGTGGGTTAGGGGATAGTAGACAATGTGGAAGGTGACTCGGTGAGAAAGATTAACATCCACATGTTTTTGTCATGTTCCCACTAATTTAGGATTTATGAGGTTTCTATGTACATGCATGTCTGAGTGTGAGAATATAAAGTTGAGTGTCGGTGTTTATGAAAAATATGCGTAATTACATGGATTGTAGTAAAATTCTAAGATAAATTTATACAAAACTCAATATACTTTGAGTGGATATTAGTTATTACAATATAAAATTTATTAATAATTAGGCCTATTTGTCATGTAAGGACAACACAATAGGTGATTACATGTATTGTAAGAAACCAAACCTGAAAAAGCTATCCGACAAGCTGTATTGCACACAGTGTTCCCGGTTTGAAGCTCTTTACATGAGGAACTTCCCAATAATTACATGTAATGGTTGTGAACCAGACAAATAATCAATTTTAATAAATTGCCAAAAATTGATGAAACTATTTATCAATACAAAAATGCAATTATTTTGAAACTTTAAACATGAGTATGATGATTAAGGTGGCTCCCTAGTTACAAGAATGGATGTTCTTCCCAGCTTTTTGCGCATCACAATTACCTCCCTTGTAATCGTACTCTTGTGAGTGAATGGGTAGAATGATATACTTTGACAGGCAGCATTCACGTTTCAGTGACTCGTTTCATAAGCAGTTGATAAATTTTCCCTTGTGACGTCTTGACGTCAAATGGCAAACTCTTTGTTGGTGTGGCATTTGTTGACATCACTTCATGAAAATGGGAGGGGGGGGGGGAGTGTTGGTACAGGTGGCTTCAGAGCTCTATTCATGTCCCCTCTTGGATGGTGACCTACATCAAAATTGACTTATTCAAAAACTACATGTTTCAACATTCCTATATATATAAAATAGACATGAGAAAATTGACATGACTTTTGAATATTTTGAAAACAAGTATATCTAAAATGTTGGGTGTTTTACGTAGTATTCACATTGTACCATTTGCCACAGGCGCACGTTATTCAAGCTGAAAATTAGAAAAAAATTAGTATGCTATGCCCCAATTTTTATATCAATTTCCCATATAGGATGAACTTCCCGAGTTATAAAAAAAATATTAAAAAGAAATGATATGACTTCGAACCGAAACCAGGGAGCCACCTTAATGGAATAAGAGTGTGATTGTCATTCTAGCCAACTCTACGTTCTGTAATTGTACACTTACATATTCTGTTGGATGAGGAAATGAGGTTCATCCATCTTCGTGATCCAAACGATTTGATGCCCCAGGTCTTTCTGTTTTAATGAACATGTACAATTTGCCAGGTTTCACTATGATTGTAAGGTGAGTCCCATCAACAAAATCGATTTATATTGCTGCAGGGTTTGGGTGGGTAACAAGTCAGCCAAGATGTACAGCCTACGCTCCTCTAGATGGTATTCATCAGCCTTCGCCCTCCGTCAGAGGATGCTTAACTTCGTCCAGAACTTTGAGTACTACATGTTCTTTGAAGTTGTCGAGCCCAACTGGCATCTTTTTCAGGCAGACATAGAAAATGTACGTTTAATACAGTTATCTTCGCTAGAAAAGACAGTAAGAGAAATGAATTAAGCATATGTATGTGGATATGTGTATTCGTTAGAATTTTAGAATTTCTATGTTATCATTCTGAAGTTTCTTTTGTACAAATATGATGAAGATTAAGGGCTTGTATCTCCCCTGAGCAGACCTTAATTCACACATTAAATTCCCACTGTCATTTGTCATTCGTGAGAACTATGAACAAAACCAATATACATACTATTGGAAAGCTTTCTTCACTGAGATTACAAATATGCAGATATAGTGGTTGTGAGATCGATAGATATAAAGTTATTCCAATTTAAATTCTTGCCTTTTCATAAAATGAGCCGCCATTTTTTATACGCCCGCCCAAAAGGCGGTCGTATTATGGGATGGCGGTTTCCGTCCGTCTGTCCGTCTGTCCGTCTGTCCGGTTCTCGTGTCCGGTCTATATCTGGGACAGTTTCCTATCCACAGCTCCAATTTTTGGTGAGTGGATACCCTACGGGGAGACGATGTGTCGCGTACCAAAATGAAGGTCAAGGTCATAGGTCAAAGGTCACTGGCCTAAAAAACAGGAAATCACTGAAGTGTTCGTGTCCGGTCTATATCTGTGAACGTTTTCTATCCACAGTTGCAATTTTTGTGAGTGGATACGCCAGGTGGAGACGATGTGTCGCGTACCAAAATTGAGGTCGAGGTCAGAGGTCAAAGGTCACTGTTGCCAAAAATCAGGAAATCATTGATCGTTGACAGTTTTCTATCTAAAGTTCTAATTTTTGGTGAGTGGATGCCCTAGGGGGGGAACGATGTGTTGCATATTAAATGTAGGTCAAGGTCAGAGGTCAAAGGTCAGTGTGATTAAAAAATCAGGAAATCGTTAAAAATTTCTAATTTTTTGTGAGTGGGTTCAATAGGCGGAAATGAAGTGATGCGTACCAAAAATTAGGTCAAGGTCAAAGGTCACCGACCCCAAAATTAGGAAATTATTAAAAATAACATTTTTTGTGTCAGTAGATACATTAGGGGGATACGATGAGTCACATACCAAAATGTAGGTCAAGGTCAAAGGTCAAGGTCACTGTGACCCCAAAATCGTGAAATTGTTAAAAATCATTAATTTTTGTGTCCATTGAGAAATTGAGGGGAGACGGTTTGTCATGTACCAAAATTTAGGTCAAGGTCAAAGGTCAAGGCCACTGTGACCCCAAAATCAGGAAATCATTAAAAATCATGATTTTTTGTGTGCATTGTTAGATTGAGGGAAGACAATGTGTTGTGTATCAAAATTGAGGTCAAGGTCAAAGGTCAAGGTTACTGTGACCCCAAAATCAGAAATCATTAAAAGTCACATTGACATATGCCTGTCGAAGACGAGGTCGTGTAATGCGATGTTGCGTTCTGTCCATTCATCCATTAAAATTTGTTGTCCATGCGATAGCTCTAGTTTCAAGGTATGGATTGGTACCAAACTTTGAGTATACCTTACTCGCATGGCAAAGTGGAGCCATACATATGAGGTCAATTTGTCAAAGATCTAGGTCGCAAAAATGAATCAAGCTTAGCTGACTAAATGTGTTGGAATATTGTTGGAATATTCAAAAGTCTTTCCCCTGCATTTATATGATATTGTCCTGTTGAGTTGTCTCCCATGTTTGAAACGCTTCATTTAGTTAAACTGTTGTGAAATAAAAACCATACATTTACTAATTTAACGGGGAGAGGAGTCCTTTATGAACTTCACACCTGTTTATTAACTCAAGGACAAAGGTTTACTTCATCTCTTTCTTCTTCCTTCATGAAAAATTCTCTCATCTGAAAGGAATTCATTTGCAGGAAAACTACTATTTTCTTGTGTTTGACTATTGTCGATTTCAGTGTGGGATATGTGAGCTCTAAGCTATTGCTTCAAGGTCAACTGGTTACCAAGAGTTGAGCTCATTTTAGTTTATCATTCAATATAAGATGTGATATATGTTACATTCTTATAAGCAAAAAACTGTAGACCTTTCTCTGGATTGCTAGATCAATTGAAATCAAGGCTATCAAACAATCTTGAAATTTGAACCAATGTAATTCCAGATATACGGGCGTATATTGAAGCCCCTTGGGCTCTTGTTAAAGTTTATTTTGGAGAAGTTTCCCATTGAATTGATAAGTTTGCCGAGTGGAACTACATTTGTACCCTTCAACGAAATATCGATATTGATTCATTTAAAAAAAAAAAAAAAAAAAACCCAAGAACTTATTTTTTCAATTGAACAAAATAAGATAAAATACGAAGATCACACTTAATATCTCAGCATCATCATTTAGAAAAATGAAGCATTGCTAAAGCCTATCAAAAAATTCAAGTTATCATATTAAAGTGATAAACATATCATGATTAGAAGCTATACACTCATGGTGATATCCTCGGTCAGTGTGACACATAAGCAGGTTAGGGGAATCCCGCTCTCTAAAATGGAGGTAAAAAGGGTCGTTTTCGCTCAATAAATCAGTCCACATAATGAATTCAGCAAAATCCTCTTGAGGCGCATACAGACATATCTATCCGCATTATGACATGGAACAATAGATAAATCAATGCGCCTGAAATTTTGATGCTTTGGTTAAGAAGGAATCAAAAGTTATTAAGCAAAAACGACCTTTTTTACCTCCATTTTAGAGAGCGGGATCGCCCTAACCTGATAAGTGTGAATTGCCAGCTTAGAGGACTCTCCACTCAATCAGGCAAAAATTATGCGACTACTAATAAGATGTTGAAGGCTTAAATTCCATTAAAGCAAACTTTTATTAACCACAAGGACTCCAGGTTGTTAGCATTTCTCTCAATATGTGTACCAGAAATCACAGGGCTTGGATTTCTTGCAACCCAAGGTATTAGGCTCTAAATCATCTGAATAATGGTGTCTGGGGCTTCTCTCAATACCCTTTCATAGTAAATTGGTGTTGTGTTACATGACTTACATGCCAGTCACAGTGAATTCTGAATTGAAAGTAATAATGGCAGCTTTGTGAATATTTGTTTTCTCAAACTCAAATTGCCAGGTCTACAGATATTCATAGAAAATTGAAGCTCTAATATTACTTATAGGTCAGTAATATTGATGAGGTGCTGGCCAGTCACACAGACTTCCTCAATAACTGTCTGAAGGACTGTATGCTGACCAACCCTGACCTGCTCAAGATTGTTCACAAACTCATGATGGTCTGCGTAACCTTCTGTAACTTTGCCCAGGTAAACGCATCACCAAACAACCTCTAACAAATACATCACCAGATAACCTCTAACAAACACATCACTGAACAACCTCTAACCAACACATCACCGAACAACCTCTAACAAACACATCACCAAACAACCTCTAACAAACACATCACCAAACAACTTATAAGAAACACATCACCAAACAACCTCTAACAAATACATCACCAAACAACCTCTAACAGACACATCACAAAACAAGCTCTGACCAACAGTTCACCAAGCAACCTCTAACCAACACATCATCAAACAACCTCTAACAAATGCATCACCAAACAACTTATAACAAACACATCACCAAACAACCTCTAACAGACACATCACCAAACAACCTCTAACCAACACATCACCAAACAACCTCTAACCAACACATCACCAAACAACCTCTAACTAACACATCATCAAGCAACCTCTAACCAACACATCACCAAACAACCATTAACAAACACATCACCAAACAACCATTAACAAACACATCACTGAACAACCTCTAAAAGACACATCACCAAACAACCTCTAACCAACACATCACCAAACAACCTCTAACCAACACATCACCAAACAACCAATAACAAACACATCACTGAATAACTTCTAACCAACACATCACCAAACAACCCCTAACAAACACATCACCAAACAACCTCCAACAAACACATTACCAAACAACCCCTAACAATCACATCACCAAGCAACCTCCAACAAACACATCACCAAACAACCCCTAACAAACACATCACCAAACAACCTCCAACAAACACATTACCAAACAACCCCTAATAAACACATCACCAAACAACCCCTAACAAACACATCACCAAACAATCTAGAGCTATCAAACACATCACCAAGCAACCTCCAACAAACACATCACCAAACAACCCCTAACAAACACATCACCAAACAACCTCCAACAAGCACATTACCAAACAACCCCTAACAAACACATCACCAAACAACCCCTAACAAACACATCACCAAACAATCTAGAGCTATCAAACACATCACCAAACAACCTCCAACGAACACATCACCAAGCAACCTCCAACAAACACATCACCAAACAACCTTTAATAAACACATCACTGAACAACCTCTAACAAACACATCACCAAACAACCTCTAACCAAAACATCTCTGAACAATGTCTAACAAATATATCACCAAACAACCTCTAACAAACACATCACCAAACAACCTCTAACATACACATCACCAAACCACTTCTTACAAACACATCACTAAACTACCTAACAAACACATCACCAAACAGCCTCTAACAATACTCTTGTTTATCAAAAGAAGCCAGAAAAGTAAGCTCTTGTCATGGTATCTGTAGCCAGCATGCTCAACAGGACCGCACAAGTAACTCACATGATGCCATTATCAAGTTAGACTAGGGTGAGGCCCATGTAACTTACCCACTGAGTGGGGTGATCAGGGATGGAAATAAGGATTGTTCCTTGTAATTGATTATTAGATTCTCATGGACGGTAACTGAAAAGGTTTATAATCACTTGCTCCATACTGGTAGTGGACAAGGATAGAGAACAGAAGTGTTCCCAGTGAAATACAAGTCTAGCAACCTGAACAATATTGCTGCTTATTTCTTGCCCTGGGTGATAAAGTTAAAATATGGTGACAACGTCCGCTGGCATCTCTCCATAGAAGTAGGATGCCTCGAATGAGTTCACCAGCCAGCTGTTGAATTTCTGTTGCAGTTTTACAAACACCAGAGTTGTAGCTTCTAATTTATTTCACGCCAACTTTAAAAAGGAACCTTTGACTGAGGTTCCTGTTCATGTATGTATTGTTATGTTTGAAATGTATCTTGTTTTGTTACCATGTTAACCAGCGTCTAACCCAGAGTACCAATGTGGATCTAGAGGGAGGGGACATGACCAAAGTGGCCACATTACAGGGTCTGGCCAAGCCATTTCTCAAGGAGAGGAAACAGGATGCTGACAAAAACAAACTCACCCGCAAGGTCAGTGTCAGAACGACTTGTGAAAAGATCTCCTTTATCTAATAAAAACTGTGAATCCATGTTGTTTCTCTTACATTTTGGAGGGGAGCAAATTTAATACAGTGACTGAAAAAAATTTGAAGCAAAATCTGCAGATGAGATTGAATGAACCCAGGGTTTTTTTCAGACAGTTTTTCATCAGGGTAACCCCGATGAAAAAAAATTACAAATTGAGTTTTTGGAATTTTTTAAATGGAGTTTTTTTCTCGGAAATTGAGTATTTTCTGGGGTTGATAGTTTGCGCGCCGAAGGCGCGCTAAAAAATTGAGTTTCTGTGAAAAAAAAAATGAGTTTCTGTGAAAAAATAGTCGGAAGAAATATATAATTTGCGTCTGCCGGCAAGAATTTTTTTTGGCCGACGTTGCGGTCAATTGCAGAGACAGGGCGATATAAAGACATCATGTCTGAATACCTTACGTAAACCAGGATCGTTGTTGGAATCATAACGAAAGACATCAACAATTTTGGGGTAAAAGATTCGATCGTTACCTTTCCATTTTTATTTAACATCTTTCGACAGCGATTGGCAGCCATTTTCCTTCGACAGAGATACTGCATCAATAAATAGTTGTCTCCCTTGTTGCATTCGGAAACCAGGATTAGTGTGAAGTAGCGCACTCTTTCGCGGGCTCCCGACCAGCGCCCTCTGTAGCGCCGTGATTGGCTAATAAACAACCTTGACCCTACCAAGGCAACGTGACAATCGTTTGACAGTTCGACGAAAGGAAGGTACACACCGACGAGTTACGGTCCCGAAGAATTACAATCAATTAAATATACGAATGAACGCAGAAGGAATTGTATGGATAGCAGTTGCGTAGTGGGAAACCACCTTGCACTCTATGTCAATTTTTATCCCCAAATAAACCCCATCACATGTCTGTAAAATGACTGCATATGATAGATCATCAGTTTGAGATCACAGTAGCTTTGTCAACGCAGTCGCAATGGAAATTATGGCTGGTATGATAAATACAGAAATGTTAACATATCATGGATATTCATATATTTATTGATCTTGGACTCAATGATCAATCCGTTCAGTCAGTTTTGGTTCATGTAATTTATCAGTCCATTCCATATATCCGCATGTGTTGCATGGGATTTACTTTAGCAATTACACTTCAGTAGTTTATTTGTGTGAACCTCCATACCTCACTCTGAAGTACATGCATAACAAAATGGACATTCATGTTTATTATTATGCCATTTTTAACATTTGTATTTTTCTCTGCGATGAAAAAGCGATCAAATAAAAGATTGTTTGGAGTGTACTACTAAAATAATAAAAAATTGAGTTTTATATCTACTACACGACTAAAAAGTTGAAAAATTGAGTTTTATTGTACTTTTAGCGCGCCAAAGGCGCGCAAAAAATTTGAGTTTTTCAAGTTTTGAAATTGAGTTCGATAAAGGATTTTCGTCTGAAAAAACCCCTGGAACCTCCTGCACATTCTTGAGAGAACAAAGAAGAGCCTGTCTGTTCACTGACCCATGACTTCAGCTGATCAGTTATTGTTTCATATAATTTCACTTTGCCCATTCTTTTGACCCAGGAGAATATTTTGAACGGGTGAAAAATGACATAATTTTATACATCTGTACTATATTTTCCTAGTATTCAAAGAAAGTTACATGTATGCTGAGATTAATGTATAAGTTGACAATATTACATGAAAATAGGCCAGCTATTACCAGTTCAAAATATTCTCCTGGGTTAAAAGATGGGGCAAATTGAAATTATACAAAACTGATATGCTGACCGGCATAAACCTGATACATGCTGATCAGTTGAAGTCAAGGGTGAGTGAACAGACATAATCTTCTTTGTTCTCTCAAATAATTTGAAAAATGTGAATTACTAGAGCATGCTGTGACAGGTCTCTAATATTACTGTACATCTAGGTTGTCTCAGAACATGTAGATCAGCTGGCCAGCAGTGAGAACTTTGAGCGGACCATCATCAACTTTGACACAAACTTCTCCCGACTTCTCTTGGAACTCCTGGACAGAATCATGGACATGAGCAGTGCTAACTGTGAACACAAACTCTTCAATATCCTCTACAGGTCAGTCAGGTCTTCTCGAGTTTTATAGACCAATAGTGTATCATGGGATATCTTCGAGTTTTAAAACATTTCATCCCCTGCGTTCGTTTTGTCGTTTTGAATTAGCATGTCAGTATCTCAAGCCCAGTTTTTTGCTTCGACACCTGAAGTCGATTTCAGTCTGACAACAAAGTAGATTGGCCAGCGATGAAATTCAAACCAGTCACATCTCAAACTTTGCAGCAGGTGATTGGTTCGATTTTAGAGAAAACCCCTGGAGCTATTTATATCTAGTACTGTTGATGGGTAAACTAACCAGTCAATATTGTATCGATATTAATGGATTGATCGATACACTGGCTCGTGAGGATGATATCTTGAGTGTCTGCAGCGCTCATCATTGCTTTTGGTGGCTGTGATTTTTGACCGCAGAACTTCATCTCACAAACAACCCAGATGTCATTGAAAGCCTGTCAGAAAGTGTGATATCCAGCACTTGGCTGGCTTTGATCAGAGGAAGTGGTCACCTTCAGCATCTTTATTACAGATACCGGTGCAATCACAAGTTTTCATTTTGAACATATAGATTTATTGCTCAAATCTACACCTGCTATTGTTGTGCCATTATCTTCCTATGGAGATCCTACTGCAGACTAAAAGTTCTCACCCTCTGGAGCCTCAGCCAATAGGTACACTGGGTCATTTTGAACATATAGATTGTAGAAAGGCTCTATTGAAAATCCTTTACTCCATCGATTGTTTTCTTCTGTACCGAGTATTGTAGTGCAGGAGGCATTTTGCTGATTCAATCGCAGAACTCGCCATCCAGTGTCAACATCTTGATGTCAGTAAACTTTCACAGAAACTACGCTGTGCAATGAATGTATGATTTGCTTTTTTGTATTTTGTTTGTAGACTGGATTTCAATGGGTTTTACACAGAGAGGCTTGATGCAATGTCAGCAGAACGGGCGATGGCAGATATATCTGACTCAGACTCTGGTGAGCACCACTTTCACTTTCCCACTTGATCCAATGCTATGTGTATCACCATAATCACATGACTGTATGGCACTGTGTTCTGTGAGGATATCTTCCTGTTAACATTTTCTCCATTATAATATTTTGTTTGGCTGAAAATTATAAGAGTGCAAACAACATACATGTACTTTTCAGAATTGAAGAATAATTCCTCTAAAGTGGACTCTCTTGGACCAGATTGAAATTACTATCAATATTGGATATCATCTTTCCGCTTTCCCGGTATAAATTTGAAAAAATGGATTGTTTCTTGTGTAATTTTCTGGTTTGTACATTTTGAGTTTTTTAGTAACAACTCGGCAGGTAACCCCCCGATTTGTAGCATGCAACTAATCGTATGAAATAGGACCTGTTCTATTTCATACGACTTGTAGCATGCAACTAAAATCATACGAATGTTCTCACAATGCAACTGAGTTGTATGCTACAAGTTGTTACTACCAATCATGCCGTGAGAATGGGCCTTACTTATTAGGGAATATTTTAAAATCCTGGTAACTGGTAGAAGTGTGGTAAATATGCATCAAATCTCTATCCGTATGTCTGAAGAAAGGACCATTATGGTTACATTGATGATAATTTTGGCAAAATGGAGTCAGATATATTCTATTTACCACTGACTGTTCTATGAACCATTGCTTATTCAATTCATTCTTCCAATTTTATATGCAGAAATGGCCATTGTGAAAAAATTGGTCAATATCTTCTTACATGGTTTATAATAAAGTTTATCTCTCCAGGTTAGTCATAATGGGGAGTGGACTATATGAACGTCGGCCTGAGCATTACTATACTAACAATCGGCCTGAGCATTTTGGACTGAGCTGTACTATATCTTCAAGTAGATTTACATGCATGTAAAAGTATTTACTTAAACACTAATTGTGACTATGATGCTCATAAGAAGCAAACAAACTAAACATCGATTTGAATAAAAATGAGTCATTTGATAACATGTTGCAAAAAAAAGAAAAAAATTAATTTGGCCCAGTGGCCGTATTTGTCAGGTGATATTTGGTCATTGACCGTTATCTCCAACACGTTACTGTTGTCTCTACACTGAAGTTGTCAATCCAATCCTATCATTTGAGCCTGCATGGTTCATACAGTCAGCTATAGTTAGGACCTATGTTCTCCAAGGAATGATGTACTTGGCTGTTTTGATGGACTAATGTTGATATAGTTTACAATTACTGATGAAATGTGCTGATTGTGAGAGTTTTGAAGACAACTGATTGGAACTGGAGCTAAAAGGTACTACAAAGGCTATAGAAATTGAAAATGTGCAGAAACTGGAAGTTCAAATTACTGAAACTCTTCAAGCCTGTTGAGCACACAGTTTGTAGTGAGAAGTTTCATGGTTAACAGCCTGTATGAGTAGAGAATGTATTTGAAGAGAAGACATACGATGGATGAGGTAAAGAATATCTACTTTAATTTCCGAGTATTTCTTCTCTTCCATTGTGAAGGTCTGGAAGTGAGAAAGAGGCCCTTTGTTTGCTCTAAGCCTTCTGGCGGATAACAGATTAATGTTTTCCTGTCAGACTGAATAAACACAAAATCGATTAGGTATGGGCCATTTCCTTTATCGCCTCTCTAAAGACCGGAGGATTTAGACAGTGGTTAGTCGTACCATCCATCAAATCAATACAGACATCAGTCTGATATTGGAAATCCAATTAGTCACCCGGAAATAATGGCCGACTACAGGACCAGTTTGTATTGAGTAGATAAGGGCATCTGCTTATGGGAAACCCAGTCTTGTGTTAATTGCGAGTTTATTCACGTCATAGATAACAAACTAGCATGACACCATTTTCTCTTTGTGAACATTATATGAGAGCTCTTTGTCAAAATGTGATCCTTGATAAAATTCTTCAATTCTGTTTTGTTAAAAAAAATGCAAACTTATTTAGTGAAATCGGCATTCATTGTTTGGAACTGAAAATCCACAGGCATTATTCTTGACTGTGACAGCAATACGATTGTACCTGATCCAACATTTTGAGAAATTATAAAACCTGTGTGTCATAGAGAGAGAGCTTTTTTCTGGGTTCATCCCTTGTGTAAGAAATCATGTGAAGCCCAATAACACATACATGTACAGGGCTGTTTAGGGGTGAGGATGGGAATTTGAAAAACTCTGTAAATCCAGCTTAAGTGCAGTGATGGATCATTTCTTTTTGCTCAGCATGATTTCTGCCATATCTGTGTATATGTTGTTTCATGTAAATGGTTTTATATCAGTTACAAATTTTCTCCATTATTTAGTTGGACACTATTTTCTGCAACATTTGTTCCATCTTTGTACAATGTAGTCATTCCAGAATCAGAATTTCTATGGATTCATTGACATGCTATTTAGAGAACATGACCTGCAGGCCCGCTTCCACTTTGACATTTCTTTGAGTGAGATTTTATATAGATTTTCATCAACATAGCAGATGACATCTTTAATTGTTAGCCCAACGGCAGATTTCAAGCGTGATGCATACCGTTCAACCTTCCAGTATGGGCAGTGTTAGTTATGCTAGATGTAGCTACAGGTTATTAGGGGTCATCCCAGTTACAAAACCCAATACTCAACAATTTGTTAAATTGCATGATTTATGAAATAGGAGGTGATCATGTGTTTGGTCTAAACAGTCCTACACAAGCCCCACTTTCAACTATGGTATTCATAATTGCCAGGGTGTATGCTGAAAAACAGTTCACATTAGCATTTTTTAACATGGAAAACACTATTTATTGTGGGTTATTTTAATGCCATAAGGCTTTGCCAAGGGCGATTTCTTTTTGAGGGCTTAGTATGAATTAAGAAAACACTTTCTCTCCCCTTCCAGAAGCCCAAAGTGGAGCTTTAGTACATTATATAGTTGTTATATTGATGGAGTGGTTTCATATCGACAGGAGGAAGGTCTGTTTTGCGGTTCACTGAGCTGTGCCATATACTTTGTCTGATTTCACTATCTTGGATTTCAGACCACCACTTCTGTTGCCAATCAATATCTTGAGCAAGTTCAAAACAGACTGGCAATAGAAGTAACTTTGTTTGTAAGAGGAAAGTTTGGTATTGATTTTGGGTAAAATACATAATCCAATGTATCTAATGTTGGATTTCCAGGCCCAGGGCTCTGGTCTGATGAATATCAACTGGACCCTCACTTTCAGGTCCCTTTTTACCCCTCAGCCTATTAGGCTGTGGGGTCTTGTCGTCGGCAAGTACGTCCGGTCGGTCGTCCGGTCGTCAGTCGTCAACAATTCTTGTGACCGGTCTAGAAGCCAAACCGTTGCTTCTAGAGACTTCAAATTTGGTATACAGGATTGTTGGGTGATCAGCCACAAGCCTATCGAATTTGGGTAATTTGTGATGAATTTTGCGGTTTCCATGGCAACATCACGGAAAATTCGTCAACAATTCTTGTGACCGGTCTAGAAGCTAAACGGTTGCTTCTAGAGACTTCAAATTTGGTATGGAGGATTGTTGGGTGGTCAACCACAAGCCTATTGAATCTGGACCCGATTGGTTGGAAACTTTGGTGGCCATTTTTAATTTATGCGAAACCGTCACAGCTTTCTCGTTACCAAGATATCTTTAGAACGACTTACCCTATGCGCACCAAACTTGCTGTGCACATCCATATGCTCGTGACCCAGTACCTTATTGAATCTGGACCCGATTGAGTGGAAATTGAGTGGCGGCCATCTTTAATTTATGCGAAACGATGAATCTTGTGTATCTCGGAAACCATTTCACTGTTCAGTGTGAAACTTGGTATAGGGTGCACTCCACACTAGGCCACGGTTTCGCACAAATGGCCCCTCCCTAATTTCATAATAAGGAAGGTCGCCTGTTTTTGACAGCATGGTATTTCTTCTTCCCTTTCTACTAGCTGATATCTGTATTATCACCCTGCTGGACGTAACCATTTCTTCAAACGAGGATATAACAATTGCTTGCTGATCGCATCTACGCGCCACTACAGAGTTAATGGTTTCCGGAATTGAATATCTGGCAGGACAAAATCCTCACTTTTTCGGGGAACGAAAATGATGATTCCCTTATGGCGATAAAATTTTGCAAAAAACCAGTAGGTCGACCCCCTGATTTTTTTCGCTTTTTAAAATGCCCGTTGGACGGGGAAACTTTCACAAGTCTAACAAGAAAATCATTTCGTTTGTTTTCTCTGGATGGTGGGTCGAATTTGGCACATTTTCGTACATTTTATGGAGTTTTTCAGAAAAGTTGAAGAAGGTTTAAGGAGAATTGCACGCTTTCCTTTTCAATTTGAATAGCTCACTTGTCTCCTGGAATAATGGCATGGGTGTGCCCATTCAGAAAATATATACTTTCACAGGGGTTTTGTTAAAGATTTTACATATATTTGAGGCCGAAGACACGAACCCATGTCTATTTTAACCGCACATCATTTAGGTGTGGAATGCACCCATAGATTATCGATACATCAAGAAACTTGAAAGGAATGACCAAACCGGTTTCCCTGATTGGGTAAAAGCCTTGGCAGCCATCTTTAATTTATGCAGAATCTTTAATGATGTATTTCTCGGATACCATTGAAGTGTTCTATACGAAACTTGGTATACAGCATCGATGTATCAAGAGACTTGCAATGAATAACACCATCAGTTCCTCTTGAGTGGGGAGAAGGATGGGCGGCCATTTTTAATTTATGCAAAATCATTAATGATCTCTGTCTCTGATACCGTTCAAGTGCTCGATGTAAAATTTGGTAAACATCATGGATGCGTCAAGAGACTTATGATGAATGACAGAACTGGTTTCTCTGATTGGGCGGAAATCTTGGCGGCCATCTTTAATTTATGCAAAATTTTTAATGATGTATATCTCCGATACCATTTAAGTGTTCTATATGAAACTTGGTATACAGCATCGATGTATCAAGAGACTTGCATTGAATAACCACATCAGTTCTTCTGAGAGGCGGGAAGGATGGCTGGTCATTTTTAATTTATGCAAAATCATTAATGATCTCTGTCTCTGATACCGTTCAAGTGCTCAATGTAAAATTTGATATATATCATCATTGCATCAAGAGACTTCTGATGAATGACAGAACTGGTTTCTCTGATTGGACGGAAATCTTGGCGACCATTTTAATTTATGCAAAATCATTAATGATCTATATCTGATGCCATTTTAGTGCTTCATATGAAACTACAAATCATTGATACATCAAGAAACTTACAATTAATGACAACCAATTTCTCTGATTAGGTGGAAAACTTGATTGCCATCTTTAATTTATGCAAAATCTATACCTCTGGTACTGTTCAAGTGTTTGATGCAAGACTTTGTATACATCATCAGTACATCAAGAGACTAAAAATGAATGACCGAACCATTTTCTCTGATTGGATGGAAACCTTGGCAGCCGTTTTCAATTTATGTAAAATCATTGATGATCTATATATCCTTTGATACTGTTCAAGTGTTTAGTATGCTTGGTATACGTCATAGATACATCAAGAGACAAGTAATGACTGCCGGTTTCTCTGATTGGACGGAAAACTTTGTGGCCATTTCTGATTGCAAGTTTTTTGATAATCTGTATATTTGTCACTTGACTGCTTGATGTTCCTGATATTTTCAAAGTGGTACATGTATGGTTCAAATTGAATAGATTGTGAATGGCTGGCACCCAGAGCCGAGGAGTTTTAGATGCGCAGCTTCGTACTCCTATCAAAACTCTACTTGGCTCTCACTGAAAATTGGAAGACTTTTATTATTGTTCAGATTATTATTAGGGTTCAACGCAAGAATGGCTTGAAGCCTTTTGTTTTTGGTCAGAATATTTTTGTTCTTCCGCCATATTTTTCGCTCGTGATAGGTCAAATTATTTATTATAGTTCTCCAATTCATCCAACATCCCACATTGAATTTATCACATTTTAATCTTTTACAAGCCACTGCTAAAGCATCTTCTGCATTCAACCAAATCTTTCAGGCTTTTACATATGCATTTTCCATTCATTGTGTACCAATATACACTGACTAATACTGTCTGGCTGAGGGGTTGTTGCACCTTTTAGGTGCTGCCTCATGTTCTCTCTACCATTGGTAGCCTTGGTCAATGCAGGCTTTGTCGAATGTATTAATCCATTGATGGCAATCAAGTGATTTTGCTTAGCTTTGTCCAAAGCAGAGGTTACATTGTGTTAGGGGTCTGGCACTGATGTCAAGATGCCTGTATGTGCCACTCAGTATCTCAGCCAATCAGAAGTGTGTACAGCATATTGGGCTGTTTTATATATATGTGATCGGATATGTGGTTTAAACGAAAGGAAGCTCATCTCAGGGCTGGAATTAACGGCTGGATGTCGTAACCTGTTACAGGTTACCACAAAATTCAGGATGGTAACCTAACCGGTTACCACTCAGGGTGCCCGAAAATGATTTGTGGTAACCCATCAGGTTTTCTGCTATCTGTATCATATTATTAATGAGAACGTCTATGGTAACCTGTAGGAATCAAGGAGTAAAAGATCATAATTTAATAGAATTGAGAAATGAAGACTTCATCTTGGTTTGTTTTGTTTTATATTGAACAAACATGAACATGAATAGAACTTTGTAACACGAAATGACTACCAAAAACTGCTATGATGTATTTACTACATATCTTGCAAGTCAGTTTGGTAAGTTTGTTGTCTTCGTCAACCTCGTACGAAAAGTCCTCATGGAAATTTCAGGACAGAATCGTTTTCAATGCTATAGTCTCGCGTTTCAGAAAACGAGGCTGTGTAGTTGCCAAGGGAGCAAAATGGTGTCATTGAGTATCACATGATCGGAATACCCCTCGTGTTCGCTGAGGAAATCTCTCCCGCTGTCTGCCTTCTGGTATAGCTTATGGAAATAAACTTACTTACTTACGATAAACAAACAGTAAGGCTGTTTTGATTGCATAAGATCAAAATCCAACGAAATAATTCACCCCGATGAGCACAGTCAGCATGTGTTTGTCTGTAACGTAATTCACAATGATTTATTGATTTATGGAAGATGGAAGATAGTTGGTTTTCTCAAATCTACACGGGGAACGAAGGTTGGTTTTCTCCAATCTGCACGGGGAACGAAGGTTCGTTCGTCCGTTTTCTAAACATGGTCACCTCGTGGTAACCCAAACGACCATTCGTCACTTATTACCAGTCCTGTCATCTCACGAACATGTGATGTGATTTTTGGCAGAGGTTTTAGCATGTGCACTTGATGGGTTGATGATCATGGTCGGTGTAAGCTACATGTAGACAAAATGCAAATATGGTGTTCATGAGGATTGTCTGTGGTCTATATCTTATGGAAGGATGAGAGTGCACTGCAGTGCATTTACAAATTCCTTTATAACTGTTGTAATAATTGTAAAACATTCTTGATTACAGGTTCTGGCCATTCAAGTTCCTGGCCACCATCGTTCACCAGTCAACGTCCAGACAGCGCACGGTATGTGCCAGGCATCCACCAGGTGCATGGTGATGGCACCACCTGAAGGCCAGGGTGTGTGGCGGAGACCAGATCATGGACTGATCACCTTGGTTA
The DNA here is from genome assembly GCA_036873755.1 of Hanleya hanleyi. Classification (NCBI taxonomy): domain Eukaryota; kingdom Metazoa; phylum Mollusca; class Polyplacophora; order Lepidopleurida; family Hanleyidae; genus Hanleya; species Hanleya hanleyi. Next base: position 49,454 of record JAVTVY010015554.1, read on the forward strand.
CCAGGAGACTCTCCCTGTATCCCATGACAACTCGCAGGGTGTACACACTGTCCGATCTGTGTGTAGAGAGATGACTTGGATGTGACATGTATCCACATTAACGAAAAGGATGATCATGAATATTCATGTGCTACAAAAGGGCATTGAATATTGTTTCTTGATCATGTTGAGACTCGTCTTCATACACAAGTCGACTTCTCTGTTCACACGTCGAATTGATATGACAGCCCACCAGCCCTATTCGAAAGAATTTATAAATGGACACGAAACATCACTGACTTCGAATCCTTTTGATTTTCGAAATGTGCAGTATGAGTGAGTTATTGATTCGCCTCTTTCTCATGTGTCGATCACATGACCTGCTGGGTGAGTTCCAGTCGTTTGGCGTTGTAAGATTTGCATGGAGCATTGTTTCGTATGGGTGAAAATTATACAAGTTGTCTTGCTTGAAAGCTAATGCACTTCTGAAATATAATCTACCAGAATCAGACTGCAAAACTTTGTTTTAAAAAAAAATCTCATTGATTTCAGTGTTATTTTTGCGACCGTCGAATCTCCCGCAGGTTACTTCCCATATGACGTCGGCCGGAACTCACCCAAAATGTACCACGTGACCTGCATTTGTGCATCTCCCGAATTGGCTGGCCTATGTATCTGGCCACCCCTACCGCCATATTAGCAGGGATGACGTAACTACTGAGAGGATATATCACCCTGCATGCAATCGTTGGGTATGTTCTGATTGGCTCAATTTACACCTCAGATTTGAATGCTTTCTTTTGGTCTGATCTGAACTATGAAGGCTAATTCGAAGTGTGAATGGAGAAGTCAACTTGTATTTGAAGATGGTTGAGACATGGAAATGGAGTTGTGAATACACCAGAGCTGTGAATACACCAGAGCTGTGAATACACATACCAGAGCTGTGAATACACCAGAGCTGTGAATACACCAGAGCTGTGAATACACCAGAGTTGTGAATACACCAGAGCTGTGAATACAATATCTTTGAGTATGTATATAGACCTGATAGAGGTGTGTATATAGTACAGAACCATTGCTGTGAATAGTAAACGGTCCACCTGAGTAACCACAACTGCTGCAATCAAAACTTACATTTGATGGTCACAGATGAGATGAGACTCGAGTTCAAATAATTCAAGTCAACACATGGTGTTTACGACTGAAGTTTAAGTTTCATTCAAACTGTATGGAAATAATGATGTTGGATTCCCATCGATTCCATGTGAATCAGTGGAATTGTGTGAATCGTTTGGAGTCCCATAGAATTTGACTGTAAGCAAGGCCTGACCGGGCTTACAGCTTTGATATAAATTTACAATCTTACCATCCCACCTGTTATTACCCCTCAGCCCATAGGGCTGTGGGGTCTTGTCGTTGCCATGTATGTACGTCCGTCCGTCCGTCCGTCAACATGTTCTTGTCCGCTGAATATCTGCAGATCTATGAAGTCGGGCCTGACCAAACTTTGGTGAGAGCTTCCTGAATGTTGACTGATGAAATGATTAGATTTTCAGATGGCTATGATGATTTCATGATTTTTAATTTTTTTTTTATTATTTATTGATGGCTCAGCTTTTGCACTGTTATCTATACCCATCAACATGTTCTTGTCCGCTGAATATCTGCAGACCTATCAAGTCGGGCCTGATAATACTTTGGTGAGAGCTTCCTGAATGTTGACTGATGAAATGATTAGATTTTCAGATGGCTGTGATGATTTCATGATTTTTAATTTTTTTTTTATTATTTATTGATGGCTTAGCTTTTGCACTTTTATCTATGCCCATCGGGAACCCCTGGTTCCATGTTTCAGTATGAATTTTGAAGGTTCCCTGATACAAGAAAGCCTGGTCCATTCAAGATTCTCATTGAATGAAGGACAACATTTTTCTTCAATTTTGCTATTAAATCATTCTATTCTACATCATATGATTTATCCTAAAACTTTTGCATGAACCATATTTGTGTCCACACATTTAACTGGTACAACATAATGCTTCAATTTTTGTCACCAAACATGTTACTGTACCTTGGAAATTATTTAAAACGAGTGATTAGGAGAGCCCATTTTTAACCTGACTGGGCAATTTTGAACCAGTGTACATACCTGGAGCTTATGCCCCGAAAATAATGATAAGGGTGGGCCTGTGTCGGTCGGTGTGTATACTTGTTATCACACTTGTGCAATGCATAAATTGCCACTAACAGAGCTACACTTCCTTGCATGCTGTAATCCCAGAACACCACTCCCGTGAAACCGAAGTCTGTTATATACGGTATCCAGGGATTTTTTGCAGGTTCTGATCCCAAACTCCCAGTTCCTTTTCATAATTCATTATTGAGGGTCCAATTTTTTTAAGTGAATTTCGGCGCAAAGAGCCTATGATCAATCACAAATCAGAGGTTTATTAACATGAAATTCAATACCCAGCTATGCAATCGGATCGATATTGAGGCTCCCAGAAGCTTTTTCTAGGAGTTTCCTTCAGAAATCCTTTCAAATTGAACAACAACACTTTCGTTTTTTGTTTCATTTGAGTTTTGGGCACCCATATGTTTTCTGAAACTAAATTGGCTCTAGATGCAGCCCTGATCCTACTTGACTAAAAAAAAGCAGGCTGAGGGGTCCACGCACCTTTTAGGTGCTTGCCTGCAATTCATGTTTTACTGTTGTTATATATTAAGGGTTCAGTAACAATGCGTTATAACAAACTGTTAAGATAATTTTCTGTTCACATGTACATATTGGTTTGTAAGCAGAGATTTTTGACTGGAACCTTGCCGCTCGATGAATCCGTTTGTACGGGTCCTTGATTGTCTGAACCTATAAAGGCCCATTTCACGTCACGTAAGTAACATTTTCATTCCTTTTTTGAAGTTTGCTCACTCACCCAGACAAGAGGAAAAATACTTTACAGCTACAACCTCATAAGTTAGAGTAGTATCCTACCTTCTATATGAGAAATGTTACAACTCTTTTCATTCACTTGATTAGTTCACAGAGCTTGATTTGTGCTCTGTCACGTAAGTAACGCAGAGAATTAGGCATTTTCCCCATTTTCTTCTTCTGATTAAAAATCGTCTGATTTGATTAGGAAAATCTACCCAATTGATGATATATATTCTTGGTATGAGAGGGAACAAGCACACAATTGACACGTTTTTTGACATATTTATTTTAAGTGCATTCTAATACTTAATTAAGCAACATTGATAGTGTCACGTAAGTAACAAAAAGGTGTCACGTAAGTAACATATGACATAATGAAATGTTATGGTGAGGATATTCCAGTAGTCCACATTGCCTCTCTGGATGTACACGAAGGCATTATAGTAGACAGTAGAATTTAGTATGTATTGTACATGTACATTGTGGTGATGAATTTATCCAATGAAATGCGGAGTCTATACTCGATCATGATAATGTGTTGCCAGAGATAACAATGTAATGTTAAAAACATGAATTAAAATCTTTATACTGCCGGTACTGTATCAGGATTATTAATTTTCAGCATCTTTATTGCACATTGCAATAAAAAAAAAGCTGCATCTGTTGCAGTACCGTACTACAATATACATGCACAAGTACATTGTATTTACTGAGTTATTGTGTGAAGATGATGAAGAAAGGGCTACAGATACATGTACAGACAGAAAGCAATGTGGATTGGAACATCATCACCATAACTTTTCAAGTATTGTAATACCATCCATTAAGAAAAATGCAAAAAAACATGGCTAGTGTGTGGTTCTTCAATCACATGCATGTACTAAAGAATCTATATCATATTGTGGAGATTTCCACCATCAGATCTGGTGATCTGAAGGTGATTTTTAATCAGAAGAAGGCCTTCAGTGTTACTAATGTGAAAGAGCACAAATCTAGCTCTGTCATCTAATCAAGTGAATGAAAGATGTAACATATTCCATTTAGAAGGTACATGTAGGATACTACAATATATTTATGAGATCGTACATGTAGCTGTAAATTTTTTCTTCCCTTTCGTCTGGCTGAGTGAGCATACTAAAGAAAATGAATGAAAATGTTACATGAAGTGAAATCCCCCAGATAATGATCTGATATATATTTGCGCATTAACTAATGAATTTGAATTCAGTTCCCATACTTCACCTGTTTTGTTCACCTCATGTATACCATAAACAAGTACAGTTTGTGATGCTGGACTGAGGAACCGAATTCTCCAAGTAACGTTAGTCTGTCATAATTCAGCAATTTCAGGGTATTTTGAGCTGTCACTCGAGTATAATCTCCTCTCTTCATTATTTCATGTTTCCAGATATTATTGTATCTTTTTATCATCCTTGAAGGATAGTCAGTTTGGAACATGGTACTAGTAGCTACAAAAGTGATCAGAAAGCTTATAATGATTATGTTACTTACGTGACAAAACCTGTTACTTACGTGACATGTCACGTAAGTAACTGATTTTTAGTCATTTCTCCTTGATTCTTTAAAACTTATCTCAGTTATCTGTCCTACAGATTTCATATTTGGAACAAACTAGCTTTAGAAATGTAGTTAAATTTTGACTGATTTGCTCTCCCTTTTCCATGGCTAAAAATTTCAACAAATCTGTCATGTATTAAAGTAACAAATGAAATTTCTTACAATATTACTACGTTTTTGAGATATTGTCAAAACATTCCTTTCTCATGATGATGGACATAAAATTTATCACTGAAGTCTAATTATTTGTCAGTTTTGATCTATTTACAATAATAATGTGAAAATGCTAATTTTGAGTTCAGAACTTTCACCTGTCGTTAAGCCTCCAAAAATAACCAAAAACTATTCTACCTGAAAAATGAGTATCTAGCATGTTTCTTGGGATATTGACTTAAGTTATCATACATAGGTGATAACATTAAAACCAAATTATTTTTTTGGAAAAATTGACTCTCTGTTGTGAAATGGTCCTAAAAAGGATAGAAACTCAAATAAATGCCATTTGTTACAATCAGACTGGTGGACAATATTAATGACTGTCAGTGGGACCAATATGATCACATGGGGTGAAGTCAATTGAATTTTTACTACCAGGTGATAATGTTGAAGCAAAGTTGGCCAATATCTGGATGTACTGGATAAAAAAGTGCTTGTTTAAGCTGTCCCAGAAAAAGGTACATGGGATGGGAGGAAGACTTTTTCTGACTACATGCAACCACCCATATACCATTTATCCTACATGTATCTCCCTAAATGTAAAATGCATAATGTAAAATGACTGTACACCAGCAACAGCACATATACCATACAACCGAAAAATCTTCCCCCATCCCATGTACTTTTCTCTGGAACAGCCCTTTCACCAGTAAGGGTTACCCAATATTGGCCTGATTTGCAGAGATGGTCATCACATTATCAATCATTGTTGAAAAACTGAAGAAAGTTGACAAATTTGGACAGTATGTTAATTCATAGTGTTAAGCACATGCCACATGACTGCTGCAGCTTTGGATGTTGTCTGAATTTTCTGTATCTTCCTGAAGCCCGTTGTCAAAAAAAAACGTTATAAACATTTAGGTCAACACAAGGCTTCTGATACTGATGCGATGACAACAACTCGCTTGAGAAATGAGACTAAATAACACATTCAAGCAAAGGTTATGCCTTGAATTTGATTAGATCTGAACTGTCTGAAGTTCCCCCACTGTCTACCCTGGAAACTGGATAATAAGCTTTGTGCCGTCGTTGGTATATTAGCCACTGCAAAAGTTCTAGATACTTGTCATTGGTTATTATCTTAGGTTCAGAGTTATCTTAGAAACACAGTCTTTTGTGCAGAATTAAAGAATTAATTTTTGGCTTTACTAACTGAAGACCTGGCAATTTTTTTCCTTTGAAATTGTGGGAAGGACATTTTATCATCTATGATAGACACATATATGATAGGCATTCAACATGATGAAAATTCTTTGCTAGTGCAGAGCTCAGTGTATCAGCTTTTGCCAAAGATAAATTACTTCTTCACGAAGCATGAAAAACTGGAAAACTGAGGGGATGTGGGAGCTGTTCATCTTCACATATCGGTATCTGCAGCCTGTGGTCTTCACTTTGACACCTCAAAGGCAATCTGGCCAGCGATGAAATTCAAACCAGTTAAAACTCAAACCTTGCAGCAGATTGGCTGACTGACATAGCATTTACTGACTGGTTCAGTTTTGTGGAAACTCCTCAAGCTATTTATATCCAGAACTGCAATGGGTAACTAACCAAGCCAGTGTGTCGATCCTAATGCATCAACTGATACACTGGCTCATGAGGATGAGAGCGGTTCAGAGGAATGTCCGTATTGATGTTAAGATCTGTATGATGTTGCACTGTAGATTATTAAACATTGGATACAAAGAAACTGATTGATTGAAACCTGATCAAGAGCTGATAGTTCGAGAGAGATTATTTTATATTGATAAAGAACTAAATAGCAAGCTTGATATGAGATAATGTGTTTATATCTTTGCCATCCAATATTCCATGCCTGTGCACTGTGCAAACCTACACTTTTATAGGGAGGGGGAGAAGAAACATATGTGTCAATCAATCTCTTAACAAACTGAATCTGCTCTCTGGGGTTTGAGAAATCAATTCTCATTTACCACCCCATGATTGTGGAGATCTTGTACAGGCAATCAAATCTAATGGTCAATTGACCGAGAACAGTATAGCACTTTCAGATAAACACAGGACAGGGCACTGTCTATATGGTAATGTTCTGAGTTTTATAGGGTTTTCAATCAGCTTTTGTAATTCTTCTCACTAAGAAAGTATGCCGTAATTCCCTTCAAAGAGATACTTTTATCTCCAGGTTTGTAATATTGTGTTGCAAGTGTCGGATCCAGCATTCATTATTGAGCTATCGTCCATAATTGAATGTCCATGTCAATAATTGAAATACCTATGTCTCATTACCCAATTGATGGACATGTGTTGCTGGCCTGTTAGTCGCTATAGCTGTCTTTATCAATTTGTTCTGCATGTAGCCTATTCTGAGACTGATATTGTTAGATAATACTGGTAATCTCTAAACTAAACTACAATTCCGGCTAGGAATTTATGTAGGGTTGCTAATTGCACTATCAAATGAGTCCCCAGAGACCGAATCTCTGACGTGATCACAGATCATTTACTAGTACTGCATAGATAAGAAATAGAAGATTTTATGCGTTCATCTTTCATTATCAAATACGAAAAGTAGCCGAAAGTGCTACAAAGTTGATTATATTCATTCAAAGTCAAATACACAATAACGGGTAGGAACAACGGGAAAATTTGCAACAGCTCGACACATTCTAAAGTTAAAAAGTTTTATAAATCATTACAGTAATATGACGTGAAATAAAATACTGTGACTAGAATAATATATTCGTATTGCTTTCCTTGTTCATGAATTCGCTTGAGTGGCATTACTTCCAAAATTGGTCTGATGAGATCATTGGACCTTTAGCTATCCGATCATCCAAGGTTAGAATTATTGGACATGAAAATTCCACTTCCATGGCCCGGAATTCCTATTTGCTAAGCATGTTCTAGTCACAAAGTCCCCAGAGGTGATTTACATAAGTAGTATGATATTTGTTTTAAATAATATTGGATTTATCCAAAACTGAACATACAATAAATCCACCACGTCTTACGCAGTTACCAGGATAGAGCACAATATAATTATATATGCTGGGCTTTTCATTTTTCCGGATGTTGTACAACCAAACTTGGTTAACAAGTAACCCACAGGATGCAAACTCGTTTTGGAAGAATAGTGTGCTGCCACATGAAAAACCCTGAAACTTGAGTTTTTACGGATGAACTTGATAGCTAAGGACACATCTCGTACATGCATCTTATTTCATTGATATATTTGTATTCAATACAGTAGACCCTTCGAAAGCTCGTTCCAGTCCTAGGTGATATATTCAAGTATGACTGATACACTGTCACGATTTGAAACTCTGATCACAACAGGACATCATCCTAACTTGTATATCGATGTGTAGAATTTACACAAACCGTTCGATCATAGCCGTACATCTGTCCATCTGAATAACCTATGGTCGCTATGAATGACTTCAATTTATATATATCTTAATTACTGAACAACAGCATGTTCGGAAAGACAATGGCAAATTTGAGAAGAAAGCATCCCGAATGGCAATTCCCCACTTTTTCAAGCCTTCATTATGGATTCAAAATTTTCAACAGGGGTTTACATGTTGTCAATCCCAAGAAACCCGAATTGTTTCTAAACTGATACATTGATGTTGGTTTTGTGATCTGAGACCTCTGGAAACTACTCATTTAAACATGTTAAATGAAACAACTATTATAGAGTTTTATATGGAATGAATTACAAAGTTATTTCAAGGGTGATTACAAATATCACATAGTGATGGTAGTCATTTTGTAGAGTTCATTTTGTTATGCACGCTGCAAATAGAAGAAAATTTATACGGAGCTATATATTGATTTTTGACAAGCTCCAAAGTAGACTAATCCTTGATCAATGTGGCTGTACCATTCAAAACTCGGATATAGGTCACTAATTCTCACTGGTACTGAAGGGACTTGTGTAGTGGCAAATATTCGAAAGTCGTGTAATAGGAAAGAGCCCCTTATTGGGTTATTCTTCTTGAATGTAGTAAATTAAATGTAACATTGGAAGTGTGGTGGAAAACGATGCTGGTGTACTGACAAGAAGTCATATGACGCCACAGACAAATTTACTGACTGCATATTTCTAAAACTTGACAAGAACCAGAAGTGGTCCCTGTGATGATTCGCTTTAATTGTAGCTGTTGATGCGGACACCACTCGGCCCCCAGCATTGGCTTGAGCGGTATTACATACAAATAGTTCAGAGCAATGATGTAATAGCACTATCAATTCATCTGTTGAAAAATGATGAATTAGTGATATATCAAAATGTTCTTTGCAACATGGAGAATCCCACTATACCATGTTTGACATGTAAGTACAATAAAATACACAAAATCAAATGTTCCTAGGGCTGCCCGCAGAAGTCCACATAGAATAAACCCACAACATTGACAAGTACTTTAAAAAGCTCTATATTGTTGAAACAACAAAGACTGTCCGAAAAGAAGTTGTATTGGTAAGTTGTTTTTTTTATCGTTTACTATGTCAATTATCAATTATCAAAGTCAATGACAATTCGTGTATGCCAACATGAAGGACAGTCAAAAGCTGTGTAGAGTTATCGAAGAGGAGTGCGAGTCTGAAATGAAGCTGCATAATCAATTGCCAATTGAGACACACATCTGTGGTTTGATCCACATGTCAGAAAGTGAGTGAGTGAATATGATTTTAACATCGCTTTCAACACTATTTCAGTCATACCACGATGTTGGTTCCTATTCCTTTTCACACCCGGAAACCACACGGGTAGGGTCCTATTCCTTTTCACACTCGGGATTCCCACAGGTGCCCCAGTTAGTCGCCTCTTAGGACAAGCTGTCCGTGGAGCTGAGACCTATTCTTACCATGACCTGGAGTGTGCACAAAGACAGCCCAGGTCAATCCCCGGGAGCCTCACAGGGCTATGCCAGAAAGACTCCATCTACAATCCCACATTAGACAATTTACTGATAAAGAAAATAATTGTTTTAATGTACTTCACAAAATAATTTTCATATCATATCTGTTTGTTGTCACAGACACAGAATTTAATTTTCTTGACTGCTTTCCGATACTGCGAGTTCACACTTTGTGGACTTTTGCTGACAGACTTTTTTATGTAGATATGTCTGCAAGTCAAGTATGTTATATTGGGATTCTCCATTCCACAAAGAACATTTTGATATATGACTTTACTACATTCAACAAAGTGCACCAAATAAGAGACTTTTTTCTATTAGACGACCTTTAAATAATTGCTAGTATATCATCCCCTTAACACAAAGTAGACTCTCTGTGATGGTTTTGGATCAGATCACAGGTCCCAGAGGAAGCAGCATTGTAATCTGGTAGTTTTCTGAAGTTGTCCTGTTGGCTCCTCTGCTTTTTCACTGCCAAGTAGTAGAACAATTCATTGACGAGTGGCGAGTCACTTGAGCCAAAGATGTTCCCTCTCTGCATCATATTTGGGGTAGTGGATCAAGACATGTTCTGTGGTTCATGTTAGGATCACAAGACAATGCATACAATAACTAAGTCTGGGACAGCAATGTGTCTAGCCACCGTTCGTTTCAGTTGCACAAAGGCTCAGACGATAGTTCCCCTATGATGGCCGAGAAGGGACATCGCTGTATTGTGTTATGAATCACACGAAGGCAGGATGCGAAGTCAGGATGCGAAGGACGAAGGCAGGATGCAAAGCGCGAAGTCAGGATGCGAAATCAAACCATGAAGCGCCAAGTCAGGATGCGAAGTCGCGAAGGCAGGATGCGAAGTGGCGAAGCCAGGATGCGAAGTGCGAAGTCAGGATGCGAAATCAAAACAAAGCATTGCAAAGACTGGAAGCGAAGTGCGAAGTCAGGATGCGAAGGCGGGATGCGAAGCGCGAAGTCAGGATGCGAAGTCGCGAAGTCAGGTATCATGACTTCGCGCTTCATGTTTTGATTTCGCATCCTGCCTTCGCAACTTCGCATCCTGACTTCGCGCTTCGCATCCTGACTTCGCGCTTCGCATCCTGACTTTGCGCTTCGCATCCTGACTTCGCATCCTGCCTTCGCGACTTCGCATCCTGACTTCGTGCTTCGCATCCTGCCTTCGCTTCCTGACTTCGCGCTTCGCTTCCAGTCTTTGCAATGCTTTGTTTTGATTTTGCATCCTGACTTCGCACTTCGCATCCTGGCTTCGCCACTTCGCGACTTCGCATCCTGACTTCGCGCTTCATGTTTTGATTTCGCATCCTGACTTCGCATCCTGTCTTCGTCCTTCGCATCCTGCCTTCGTGTGTCGGTCCAGATTCATTAACACAATACAGCGATGTCCCTTCTCGGCCATCATATTCCCCACATAAATATTACCGGTTTCAGTCTCACCACAACTGCAGAGGGGATCCATCTGTTTCCAATTTAGAGAGGTACACTTTCAGGCAGGAGTAGCAAACAATTCTCTGGAAACATTGTGGTTGTTGAATTTGCCTCCGAAAATTGAGTTTTCACATCGAATCGCATGTATTGGCGTAAAGCACCGCGGTTTATGCTCGTCAAAAGGCCTGCTGGTCCACTAGTCGGAATATTGTGCCGCTTGCTTCTGGCTCAGAGATTGAATATCCAATGGTGACAATGCATGGTTAAGTTTCACACACCAGTGTTAGTTCAAATTTTGAGTCTAAGAAGCTTCTGTGCTTGAGCTCAAAACGACTGTCTCGCAGGATCTCACAGGATACCATACAACATCAACATGATCGAAGAAAATGGTTCATAGAGCAGGAAGACTTGAGGAAGCCCACATCATCACAACGTCATCACCAACGATGACTCATGTGAGCTATCCATGAGAGATGGTCAGTGAATTCATACATTCCAACTGAGTTTTGACTGATCTCGTATGGGAGATGTAGATATTTTTGGCTACAGCCTGAACCGCAAATATGGCGTGAGAGGAAATTATTGTCGTGGCACATCATTTTAGAGGTTCGTGCAACGTTTAAATATGCCCAGTGCTCCATATACAAACGAAACACTTTTTCTCAAGACACTCATGATAGTGGATTTTTATTCAATATAATTTTATAGAACGAGTACGCATAATCCTAGATCACCAGGTCCCTGGAGCACTTCTAGGAGAGTAGTAGAGAAAGGCTAAATCCATTATTATTTTGCCGGGGGAGATAACTCTTTTGTGGAGGGGGCGCCACCAGCTCAAGAGACCAAAAACTACCTCCAACACAGAAGAGTTCCAATCTAGGGGGAGGTAACTCTGGGTCACCATAGTTTCGGCAAAGGGCCCCTGGGTATGTATTCTTCCGCAGTGATGCGGTCTGGTGGTGATGCAGTCGCGGGAAACAGCTTCCGCGGAGAAAAAGTAGTCCCCAGACTTCAAATACGCTGCATGGTCCGATTGGGTCGAGTGAGGTATCAAAGTGAAGCATTCGTGAAGGGGCATCCAGTCATGGGTGAGTGCATGTAAAATTAGGATTTTTTCCCGAAACTATAAAAAGCGGAACACAGACTTTACCCCTAAAATAGGGGAAAACACCTATCGATCCTAGACAAAAGGGCTAATATCGGTCCCGGGCTTATTGGGACCTGCCTATCAAGTCAATGGGGTGGGTGCATGTAAAATTAGGATTATCCCCCGAAAATATAAAAAGCGGAATACGGACTTTACCCCTAAAATAGGGGAAAACCCCTATCACCTCTAGCCAAAAGGGCTAATACCGGTCCCCGGGCTTATCGGGGCCTACCTATCGAGTCAAATGGGGTGGGTGCATGTAAAATTAGGATTTTTTCCCGAAACTATAAAAAGCGGAACACGGACTTTACCCCTAAAATAGGGGAAAACCCCTATCAACCCTAGCCAAAAAGGGCTAATATCGGTCCTGAGCTTATCGGGGCCTGCCTATCAAGTCAATGGGGTGGGTGCTTGTAAAATTAGGATTTTTTCCCGAAAATATAAAAAGCGAAACACGGACTTTACCCCTAAAATAGGGGAAAACCCCTATCAACTCTAGCCAAAAGGGCTAATATGGGTCCCCGGGCTTATCGGGGCCTGCCTATCAAGTCAATGGGGTGGGTGCATGTAAAATTAGGATTTTTTCCCGAAACTATAAAAAGCGGAACACGGACTTTACCCCTACAATGGGGGTCTGTATTATACAATATAAGGGGAAATGCCTGTATGGGGATGGTCAATTTTTTTCGTGGGCTTTACTATGGCTTGTGGGGTCTCGTTTTTCTCGTTTCGCCAAGAAAATGACAATGGGAAGGGTCCCGGAGCGAATCGGTGAAATTTTTGGGAAAAGTCACCGAGGTCTGTATATAGGCTCATACTGGCTATATGGGGGGGAGGGGTGGTCAAATTTTTTGTGGGTGTTACTATGGCTTGTGGGGTCTCGTTTTTCTCGTCTCACCAAGAAAAACACGATGGGAGGGGTCCCGGAGCGAATCGGTGAAATTTTGGGAAAAAGTCACCGAGGTCTGCATATAGTCCATACTGGCTATATGGGGGTATAGGTTCAACCTGGGAAATTCACACACGTTCATTGTGATATGGGTTGTGGGGTCTCGTTTTTCACGTCTCGTCATTTAGAACACAATGGGAGGGGTCCCGGAGCGAATCGGTGAAATCTTTGGGAAAAGTACCGGGTAGGCCTGTATTTTGGCCTATAGGCTGGCTATACGGGGGTATAGGTTCAACCTGGGAAATTCACACACGTTCATTGTGATATGGGTTGCTTGGATTTGTTTTTCATGTCTCGTCATTTAGAACACGATGGGAAGGGTCTCGGAGCGCAACGGTGAAATTTTTGGAAAAGTACCATATAGCCCATATAATCCCATACTGGCTATATGGCGGTATAGGTTCAACCTGGGAAATTCACATACGTTCATTGTGATATGGGCTGTTTGGATTTGTTTTTCACGTCTCGTCATTTAGAACACGATGGGAAGGGTCCCGGAGCGAAGCGGTGAAATTTTTGGAAAAAGTTCACCGAGGCCTGGGTAGGCCCATAGGCCTATGCTGCATGGCTATGGAGGTATAGGCCCATACGGGGTGAACGTTTTTGGGGTCTAGGTGAGCCCCTTATGATCCTATGGTGTCGTATGAGGTCTTATTTTGAAGCTCCCGTGGAGTTTGTAATGTATCGACTAATGGTTCGTCCGTGTGCAATAGTCTGCGCATGCGCAGTCTGGCCGTAGTATAGAAAGCAGGCATGTTAGGGGGCATGTGGGGGTGTGTTTGGGGTAGAGATGGACCACTATGGGTCCAGATGGGTCGTGGGAGGTGTCAAAGTGAAGCTTGTGTGGGGTAGAGTCAGAATGGCGTGTTTTTAAGTGCAAGTCGCGTCAATCTGCGCATGCGCAGTTGGGTGTAGTAAGTAAAGTGGCCATTTTGGGGGTGCGTGGAGGTGTGTTTGGGGTAGAGAGGGACCATCCTTGGTCCGATTGTGTCGTGGGAGGTGTTATCTTGTAGCGCTCGGGGTGTACATCCCGATTTGAGGGATGTTCACGTCATCTGTGACGTCATCGGTGACGTCATCAGTACGAGTAGTAGCGAAAGTGGGCATTTTGGGGCAGGGAAGGAAGGTATTTGGGGTAGAGATGGACCATCCTTGGTCCGAATGCGTCCTGGGAGGTGTCATTTTGTAGCTCTTGGGGTGTAGACCCCGATTTGAGGAATGTTCACAGCATCTTTGACGTCATCGGTGACGTCATCAGTACGAGTAGTAGCGAAAGTGGGAATTTTGGGGTAGTGAAGGAAGATATTTGGTGTAGAGATGGACCATCCTTGGTCCAAATGCGTCCTGTGGGGTGTCATCTTGTAACCTTCGGGGTGGAGACCATGATTTTAAGGGATGTCCACAGCTTCTGTGATGTCATTGTTGACGTCATCAGTACGAGTAGTAGCGAAAGTGGGCATTTTGGGGCAGTGAAGGAGGGTATTTGGTGTAGAGATGGACCATCCATATCTGTCATGCGTATTATACAGTATCTGTCCTGTATTATACCAATCTGTGCTGTATTATACTATATCTGTCCTGTATTGTACCATATATGTCCTGTATTATACCAAATCTGTGCTGTATTATGCAATATTTGCCCTCTATTATACCATATCTGTGCTGCATTATACCATATCTGTCCTGAATTACACTATATCTGTGCTGTATTATGCAATATCTGTGCTGTATTATGCAATATCTGTCCCGTGTTATACAATATCTGTCTTGTATTATAGCAAATATGTCCTGTATTGTACCATATTTGTCCTGTATTATACAATATTTGTTCTGTATTATACCAAATCTGTGCTGTATTAAACAGTATCTGTCCTGTATTATACCAAATCTGTGCTGTATTATACCATATGTTTCCTGTATTGTACCATATATGTCCTGTATTATACATTATATGTTCTGTATTATACAATCGGATAGAGGTTGTCGTGAATAAGTTCAGCAATGTTTATATAGTTTATTATCCCCAATGTTACATCATACCCAGGCTGGGGGAGCCGCCCTGGGTATGTTTAGTATGTTCACAGCAAAACAAATTGAAATATCAAACACCATGTTTTATTATTTAACGCACCATCACATTAGGTACAAGTGTTTACTGAGCTCAAGTCAACGATCAGCATATATACATAGAGAGTATGTGCGGCATGTTATGGTATTCATCAGTGCACGGGTGACGCATTCAACCGATGGCGGTGGTCGGTCAGCTTGGTAAGAAAAAACGTGACATTGGTTACCCTCTCTATCACCCATTGTGTGTTGGGGCGTTGACGATGTGCCCATCTCAAGGCATCCACGGTGTCCAGTATCTCCAGCATCGTCTCTAGTGACCTTCGGTTAATGATGGTGAACGGCTGGTCAGACACATAGATATTATTGCCGGGATAATAATACCGTAACTGTTCCGTCTTTTTGTGACGTAAGATGTACCCGAAAGCGACATTCAATTTGAAGGCCGTAGTTTGATCTTTGAAGATGGCTTCCACGTAGCTGCGTAGACGGGTGCGGTTGGTCAGTGGGAAATTGTAAATATCTTGAATAGGGCCATGAGGGTGGAAACAGTGCCGTGTCATGGACCAGTGGCGCCGATCGATGTCACTCACTGGATGGTTGTCCTGTAAGAGATCGCCCAGAAAATGTTCGATGTTGTCAGGCGTATGACTCGAAACCGTAACGCTGGGGTCCTCCTGGATATCCAGGCTCTTCTGAACTGTGGGTATAGGTGGGCTCTCCTTCATCGCATCACCAGTGGCGTTCATCTCCCCGGGCTTATCTTCACTGGGTCTGACCTTCCGCAGTAGGAAGTTGTCGCTCATGCCATGGTACCGGGGCATGAATCAAACGTTGGTGTCGCAGCAACTGACTGGTCAGTTTGAAAAGCCGACCACAATCCTCGCATAGACGCTTGGATGGCCCATGAATTGAACGTTCATGGCGCAGTAAAGCACCTTCCCGATTAAATGACCGTGCGCAGGTTATACAAGTATACAGTCCGTCGTTGTGGGTGGCTGTGTCGTGGCGACGTAAATTGTCTAGACGAGTAAACTGCTTCTGGCAAGTTGTGCAAGTGAACATCTTGGTGGTTGACAGTGTCTGATGAAACGGCC